>JASAMW010004545.1:0-11963 GCA_030247985.1 Epsilonema sp. ZAB3_2
GTTTAGCCCTGCGTTCAGTTACGTATTGCTGTGATTTTTTTCTGGGGGTACGCGGGGGTATGTTGCTTTTCATTTTTCCTGGGGGTACGGGTGGGGGTATGGAGGGGTCAGGGTGGGGGTGCGTTCGACATCCCCCCTCACCCCCAGACCCACCGTCTGAGTGGCGTAGAATATTTATTACCAAATAAGTTGGTATCGACACGTACCCCTAGAGCGCGCGCTGCCTGCTCCCTTGAAGGGAGCAGGCAGGGGCGGCACCCCTTCGCACTCTAGGGGTACGACGTGCGGTATGGACCATCGACAGACGAGCGACGAACAGGGTCGTTTACGTTCGGCAACCAAACAACCAACAACCAAAAGTGCTGGACCTCTTGAAAGTGGCTCCGCCAAAATGACATACATGTATTATCAACTTGATGAGCTGGCTTAGCTTAGGCTAAGGCAGGCTTAGGCTTAGGCCAGCATCGATATGAACATGCTAGGCAGCACCAGCAGCCAGCCTCTAAAGTTGGAATTTTTAAATATGCTTAGGCTTAGGCTTACGCTTAACCTGCTCCGTAATGCCCTGACCCACAGGGCCCGGCCGGCCACCGCGGGTCACCCGCGAGGGTCACCCGCGGGTCACCCGCAGGTCACCCGTGGGTCAATAACCCGTAGAAGCGCTGCGGAAAAGAATAAAATTATCCTTTTCCGCTGGTGCTTTCTTTTGTTTCTGGGTGACCCGGGAACCAATGACCGCAGGTGACCCCGGGGTGACCCGCGGGTGACCCGCCGGTGACCCGTGGGCCCTGCGGGTCAGGGCATTACGGAGCTGGTTAACACATACGATCTGGCGTCATTGTTGAATAGTGGAATAATATATGGGTGTTTTTGTTTTGTTGTGGGTCAGTTGATGAACGGACAACAAACCGACAACAACCATCAACCATATATAAAACAGACAACAAATCGACAACAAACCAACAACAGCTGAATGACTTGTTGCCAACAATGACGCCAGATCGTGGTATGTGTTAAGCCTAACGCTAAGTACAGGGTGTTTCATAATGTACTCTCGGACGTTTGTTTATCTCTCCATGAATTCCAACTTTAGAGGACATCGATGCTGGCCTAAGCCTAAGCCTAAGCCTTAAGCTAAGTCAGCTCATCAAGTTGATAAAAATTACATGTATGTCATTTCGGCGGAGCTACTTTCAAGAGGTCCACACTTTGGTTGTTTGGTTGTTGGTTGTTTGGTTGCCGAACGTAAATTACCACGAAGCGCGAGCGAAGCGAGAAAAGAAAAGGTAATTACTATCATACACCCAAATACCCAACACCCAAATGACACCCAAGCACCCGAAGCATGGACTACTCTAAACATCGGACCACATACGGCTCCGTCTATCTTACACAAACTTCACAAACAAACAAAATTTTAACATTGAACAAACTGTAATTTAGAAACAGGACTGATCATGCACAGCCAAAAACAGTTTTCATGACACCCATGGGTCACCTGTTGGGCCTGGCGAGTCTGCTAAACAATTTCCTTTCAATGCCAGCTAATGCCATGGACAAGTTAGTTATTTCCTGACATTGAAAAACACTGATTGAGCTTGGACATCAATTGGAGTGGACCCATGGGTCAATCGGGTGACCGATGGCAGGTCACTTGCAGGTAACCCTCAAACAAGGTTTGAAAAGATGGTTAGAAACCAGTGTTATATATGGGCATCTGAGAAACAGATGAGATGAGACATAGGCAGAAGATAACAATCTGCAAACTTAACCAACTCTGACAGCCCATGACCTGCTTGACCTGTAGGTCACTACCAACCAGGTCACCTTTGGGTCACCCACAAGTTATCTGTTGGTCACCTGATCGGCCCAGTGGGCCCACTCCATAAAAATTGATGACCAAGCTCAATCGTCGTTTTTCAATGTTCAGAGATGACTAAATTGCCCATGGCATGTGCTGGCATTGAAATGGAATTTCTTAGCAGGCCCAGTAGGTGACCTGTGGGTAACGAGGGGGTAATTCACAGCCACAGGTCACAAGTGGGCCTAGCATGTCATGGGATATCAGAGCTGGTTAAAAACTGTTTGTTGACTGAACATGGTTAGTCATGAATCGTTTTTTTAAAAATACAGTTAGCTAACTCCTTAGGCGGCCTGGGGTGGCCCGGGGTGGCCCATGGGCTGAATGGGCCGACCCATGTCGAAGACAGTTAATTTTTGTCTAAAAATTTTGCTTGTTTGTGAAATAATTTGTTGTGTAAGATAGACGGAGCCGTGTGTGGTCCGACTTTTAGAGTAGTCCATGCTTTGGGTGTTTGGGTGTCATTTGGGTGTTGGGTATTTGGGTGTATGATAGTAATTACCTTTTCTTTCTCGCTTCGCTCGCGCTTCGTGGTAATTTACGTTCGGCAACCAAACAACCAACAACCAAACAACCAAAAGTGTGGACCTCTTGACAGTAGCTCCGCCAAAATGACATACATGTATTATCAACTTGATGAGCTGACTTAGCTGAGGCTAAGGCTTAGGCTGAGGCTTAGGCCAGCATCGATGTCCTCTAAAGTTGGAATTTATGGAGAGATAAACAAACGTCCGGAGAGTATATTATGAAACACCCTGTACTTAGCGTTAGGCTTAACACATACCACGATCTGGCGTCATTGTTGGCAACAAGTCATTCAGCTGTTGTCGGTTTGTTGTCGATTTGCTGTCTGTTTATATATGGTTGATGGTTGTTGTCGGTTTGTTGTCCGTTCATCAACAAACCCACAACAAAACAAAAACACCCATATATTATTCCACTATTCAACAATGACGCCAGATCGCGGTATGTGTTAACCAGCTCTGTAATGCTCTGGCCCGAAGGGCCCGCGGGTCACCTTCGGGTCACCCGCGGGTCACCCGGGGGTCACCCGGGGGTCACCTGCGGGTCACCCACGGGTCACCCAGAAACAAAAGAAAGCACCAGCGGAAAAGGAGAAAATTATTGATTTATTGATTATAGATTATTGACCCACGGGTGACCTGCGGGGGCCCCGGGGGTGACCCCGGGGTGACCCGGGGGGGACCCGCGGGCCCTGTGGGTCAGGGCATTACGGAGCTGGTTAAGCCTAAGCCTAAGTATATTTGAAAATTCCAACTTTAGAGGACATCGATGCTGGCCTAAGCCTAAGCCTCGCCTTAGCCTAAGCTAAGCCAGCTCATCAAGTTGATAATACATGTATGTCATTTTGGCGGAGCCACTTTCAAGAGGTCCACACTTTTGGTTGTTGGTTGTTTGGTTGCCGAACGTAAATGACCCGCTTCGTCGCTCGTCTGTCGATGGTCGATACCACGTCGTACCCCTAGAGCGCTGCGCGCGCCCGCTGCCTGCTCCCTTCAAGGGAGCAGGCAGCGCGCGCTCTAGGGGTACGTGTCGATACCAACTTATTTGGTAATAAATATTCTACGCCACTCAGACGTGGGTCTGGGGGTGAGGGGGGGTATGTTGAACGCACCCCCCCCCCGACCGCGCCATACCCCCACCCGTACCCCCAGGAAAAATGAAAAGCAACATACCCCCGCGTACCCCCAGAAAAAAAACAGCACTACGTATCCCCACCGCGTAACCCCAAACTTGAAATCAGCAGTTTGTCTGCCAGGACACGTACCCCCACCCTTTTTTCCTCTGGCTTACATCCATGCTCAGACTTTTTGCATACTCCACAAAGTGCATGCATTGTCAAGAATTGTTGTTTGTAGTTGCACAATGTAGTGAATAGTTTTATATAATGGTTTATCCCTATCATTCTAGACAAGTTGCTAAAGTATTCAACAGTGGAAATTCGATTCGAACACATACTTACACACCACTCTTATCAACCCACCACTGCATTTTGTATAAATATTACAAGGTGCACAATAAAAACTGTTGCACTGTGTGCAAAAAAATAGTGCTCATTTTTTTCTGGGGATAGATATAGACTTTGTGGGGTTATGTAGTACACCATTTACAGTTGGGGGTACGTAAATATGCTGGGGGTACGTGAGGTTTTTTTCTTGGGGGTACGTAAAAAATCTGGGGGTACGTGGCCAAAAAAATTTTTTTGGGTGGGGGTATGCAACACCCCCCCACTTTTGACCTCCTGCATACCCCCACTGACAGACCCCCACCCTCAAAACCGTGCCCACGTCTGGCACTGACGCCATCTATGGCAGATCTAAACCTCGCAAAAGATTCATTATGCCAAGGAGCTATAAGTACAGGAGGTGACACTCGACCGGTGTTTCGACCCTCGCCTCGACTCGACACTCAAGGAGGTGACAATCGACAGCAGATTCTTGGTGTTGGGATGCGCAGTTCAAGTTTTGGGTTTTCAGTACAATGAATCTATAGCGCCATCAAAATTTCTTGCCACACAGTAAAAATATCTCAGGATCTAGCCAACATTGAGCTAATTGGTCAAAAATCTGTTGATAAGTTTCAGCAGAATTGAAAATAAGAAACTGCATGCTTCTCTGATTGAAACCAATCCAAAAATTTAATCCTTACCCAAAATTTTGTCAAAATCTAATTTTACATAGGATAGATAGGGTACTTTTGATGGAAAAGTTTTTGCAGTAATGTTCATTTATCTTGAATACTGTACAACAGGTAATTTTCGGACGCATTTCATTTTCGGACAGAGGGGGGGTCGACTGGTTCGGACCCATTAATTTTCGGACGCAAGGTCTGGCAGTTGCCGTACGACCGCAACCGTACTGCTTGCTATGTACTGTACGTACGTACATACGTATGTTCTGTATGTATGGTCCGCAAGGAAGCAGGTGTGTTGGTAGTAACGTACTAAATAATTGTTGAGCGTTTGTTTATGTGGAATCTTGTACCCTATGCAGTATAAGGTATCAGTAAAGATACACGTACACTGTATTGATTTGCAAAAAAATTATTTAGCATACAATAAGTTCGGACCCATTAAATTTCGGACGCTATTTGTCCGGTCCGAAGTCCGAAAATTAAGTGAGTCCGAAAATTACCTGTTGTACAGTAATCAAAAGTGTACATTTTTAGTGCATAAGGAAATTTGCTATTTCAACATGGAGGGCATGTAGATGAATGTAGTTCTTTTTTAATTTCCAATGCAGTTGACACTTTTCAGCATATTTTTTTGCTCTGCATTGGCTAGATCCTGAGATCTGTGCAGCAAGAAATTTTGATGGTGACAGTAGTTTTGGGTTTTCAGATTGGGTTCTGAGTTTAGGTGTTTGAACTTACTGGGCACTGGGTATTGCACAGTAATATCTATATTGTGTAGGTGTACAGGTGGACTTAGGTTTTAGATGTAGGCTGAGGCTTAGAGCCTTAGCCTAAGCCTCAACCAATCTCAGAACCCAATCTGAAAACCCATAACCCAGTCTGAAAACCCAAAATTGAACTGCGCATCCCAACACCAAGAATCTGCTGTCGATTGTCACCTCCTTGAGTGTCGAGTCGAGGCGAGGGTCGAAACACCGGTCGAGTGTCACCTCCCGTACTTATAGCTCCTTGGCATAATGAATCTTTTGCGAGGTTTAGCTCATAGATGGCGTCAGTGCCAGACGTGGGCACGGTTTTGAGGGTGGGGGTCTGTCAGTGGGGGTATGCAGGAGCTCAAAGTGGGGGTGTTGCATACCCCCACCCAAAAAAATTTTTTCGGCCACGTACCCCCAGATTTTTTGACGTACCCCCAAGAAAAAAACCTCACGTACCCCCAGCATATTTACGTACCCCCAACTGTAAATGGTGTACTACATAACCCCACAAGTCTATATTTATCCCAAAAAATAACGAGTATTATTCTTTTTTGCACACAGTGCAACAGTTTTTATCGTGCACCTTGTAGATTCATACAAAATGCATGGTGGTTTATAAGAGTGGTGTGTAAGTATGTGTTCGAATCGAATTTCCACTGTTGAATACTTTAGCAACTTGTCTAGAATGATTGGGATATAAAACTATTCACTACATTGTGCAACTACAAACAACAATTCTTGACAATGCATGCACTTTGTGGAGTATGCAAAAAGTCTGAGCATGGATGTAAGCCAGAGGAAAAAAGGGTGGGGGTACGTGTCCTGGCAGACAAACTGCTGATTTCAAGTTTGGGGTTACGCGGTGGGGATACGTAGTGCTGTTTTTTTCTGGGGGTACGCGGGGGTATGTTGCTTTACATTTTTCCTGGGGGTACGGGTCGGGGTATGGAGAGGTAGGGGTGGGGGTGCGTTCAACATACCCACCCTCACCCCCAGACCCACGTCTGAGTGGCGTAGAATATTTATTACCCAATAAGTTGGTCTCGACACGTACCCCTGAGCGCGCGCTGCCTGCTCCCTTGAAGGGAGCAGGCAGCGGGCGCGCGCCGCGCTCTTGGGGGACGACGTGGTATCGACCATCGACAGACGAGCGACGAAGCGGGTCATTTACGTTCGGCAACCAAACAACCAACAACCAAAAGTGTGGACCTCTTGAAAGTGGCTCCGCCAAAATGACATACATGTATTATCAACTTGATGAGCTGGCTTAGCTTAGGCTAAGGCTTAGGCTTAGGCCAGCATCGATGTCCTCTAAAGTTGGAATTTTCAAATATACTTAGGCTTAGGCTTAACCAGCTCCGTAATGCCCTGACCCACAGGGCCCGCGGGTCCCCCGCGGGTCACCCGGGGGTCACCCACGGGTCACCCGCAGGTCACCCGTGGGTCAATAATCTATAATCAATAAATCAATAATTTTCTCCTTTTACGCTGGTGCTTTGTTTTGTTTCTGGGTGACCCGTGGGTGACCCGCCGGTGACCCCCGGGTGACCCCCGGGTGACCCGCGGGTGACCCGCCGGTGACCCGTGGGCCCTGCGGGTCAGAGCATTACACAGCTGGTTAACACATACCGCGATCTGGCGTCATTGTTGAATAGTGGAATAATATATGGGTGTTTTTGTTTTGTTGTGGGTTTGTTGATGAACGGACAACAAACCGACAACAACCATCAACCATATATAAACAGACAGCAAATCGACAACAAACCGACAACAGCTGAATGACTTGTTGCCAACAATGACGCCAGATCGTGGTATGTGTTAAGCCTAACGCTAAGTACAGGGTGTTTCATAATATACTCTCCGGACGTTTGTTTATCTCTCCATAAATTCCAACTTTAGAGGACATCGATGCTGGCCTAAGCCTCAGCCTAAGCCTTAGCCTCAGCTAAGTCAGCTCATCAAGTTGATAATACATGTATGTCATTTTGGCGGAGCTACTGTCAAGAGGTCCACACTTTTGGTTGTTTGGTTGTTGGTTGTTTGGTTGCCGAACGTAAATTACCACGAAGCGCGAGCGAAGCGAGAAAGAAAAGGTAATTACTATCATACACCCAAATACCCAACACCCAAATGACACCCAAACACCCAAAGCATGGACTACTCTAAAAGTCGGACCACACACGGCTCCGTCTATCTTACACAACAAATTATTTCACAAACAAGCAAAATTTTTAGACAAAAATTAACTGTCTTCGACATGGGTCGGCCCATTCAGCCCATGGGCCACCCCGGGCCACCCCAGGCCGCCTAAGGAGTTAGCTAACTGTATTTTTAAAAAAACGATTCATGACTAACCATGTTCAGTCAACAAACAGTTTTTAACCAGCTCTGATATCCCATGACATGCTAGGCCCACTTGTGACCTGTGGCTGTGAATTACCCCCTCGTTACCCACAGGTCACCTACTGGGCCTGCTAAGAAATTCCATTTCAATGCCAGCACATGCCATGGGCAATTTAGTCATCTCTGAACATTGAAAAACGACGATTGAGCTTGGTCATCAATTTTTATGGAGTGGGCCCACTGGGCCAATCAGGTGACCAACAGATAACTTGTGGGTGACCCAAAGGTGACCTGGTTGGTAGTGACCTACAGGTCAAGCAGGTCATGGGCTGTCAGAGTTGGTTAAGTTTGCAGATTGTTATCTTCTGCCTATGTCTCATCTCATCTGTTTCTCAGATGCCCATATATAACACTGGTTTCTAACCATCTTTTCAAACCTTGTTTGAGGGTTACCTGCAAGTGACCTGCCATCGGTCACCCGATTGACCCATGGGTCCACTCCAATTGATGTCCAAGCTCAATCAGTGTTTTTCAATGTCAGGAAATAACTAACTTGTCCATGGCATTAGCTGGCATTGAAAGGAAATTGTTTAGCAGACTCGCCAGGCCCAACAGGTGACCCATGGGTGTCATGAAAACTGTTTTTGGCTGTGCATGATCAGTCCTGTTTTTCTAAATTACAGTTTGTTCAATGTTAAAATTTTGTTTGTTTGTGAAGTTTGTGTAAGATAGACGGAGCCGTATGTGGTCCGATGTTTAGAGTGGTCCATGCTTTGGGTGTTTGGGTGTCATTTGGGTGTTGGGTGTTTGGGTGTGTGATAGTAATTACCGAAAGAAAAGGTAAAAGCTCAGACTTCTTTCTTGGTGTGGTGTTGTGCTGTTGTTCTTCTCAAAAACTGTAACCGTTGTGTTCGTACGCATACTGTATGGTATTATATTGGTGGGCGGTGTGATCTCGAAATTTACTCGTTCTCTTCTATGTTCCATTTTCTTAGTTTTTGGTTTGGCCTACCGTATTTTTGGGTGTATAGCCCCATGGGGCTATACAAAAATCGAGAGGTTTGATGGGGGTTATACACTGGGGGGGATATACAATGGGGGGGGGGGATATACACTGGGCAAAATTTATGTTTTTGAGAGGTGTGTAGAGGCATGTTTTTGAGGTCAAAAGCATGTGTTTTAGGGCATAATCGCGGTCAAAACAGGGTTATTCTAGTACAAGACATGCTCAGCTAAGCTTATAGGCATTGTAGCTTGGTGTAGGAGTAGCTATAGCTAGCTTCTGACCAGCTTACATAGGTAGGTTAGGTACCTTCCAGTACATGGGGGGTTATACACCAGGGGGGGATATACACTGGGCAAAATTTATGTTTTGCCAATGGGGGGTTATACACTGGGGGGATATACAATGGGGGGATATACTGGTACACCCAAAAATACGGTACTTCGTTTCATTCAGTCTGACGGGGACTACTATATAACTGCTAAATAGAATGGCTCCTGCGAAGGGAAAAAGAGGGCGACCGCGCAAGTTGGCTGCAGTGACCACGGTATCCGCTTTGGAGCCGGACGAAAGAGAAGAACTAGAAAATTACATCGCAGATTTCGTCAAACAAAGTATCGTAAACTAAAACAGGTGTTTGAAGTTACTGGGCTGTGTACGGTGTAATAGTATCTATTTTGCGGAGGCGCATGGGCGGCTTTAGGCTGAGGCTGAGGCCTACCCCTCTGCATCCAATACCTAAGCCTAAGCCCGCCCATGCGCCTGTGCGCAAAATAGATATTACCGTTCACCGCCCAGCGCCCGCCCCGCCCTAGAGCCAGGTGTTTCATTCCAGTGCGTGAATATTATAGAGATTATATATGAGTGCGTGATTATGAGTGCGTGATTATTTACGTTCTCCCCATCGGTAAAGAGGATCAGTTGCAGCGGCGTTTCGCTGCGAGAGTTGGACAAGTGGTAACCAAAAATGCAAACAATGTATTTTTTGTCACGAGATTGCGTATTGCGTTCACTCCTAGGCTAGGTTTAGGCTTAGGCTAGCTTAGGCCTAGGTTTAGGCTAGGCTGTGCACATAGGCTAGCCTAAGCCTAGCCTAGGAGTGAACAGAAGAACCAATCGCGTGAAAAAGCAGTTTGCCTTTTTTGATTAAAATTTGTAAATAAACATACTACTGTTGTCCAGCTCTTGCAGCGACATGCAGCTGCAACTGATCTAATTCACTGATGGGTCTAACGTAAATAATAAAGTAAATAATCACGCACTCATAATCACGCACTGGATATTCACTCACTTATAGTCGAACAAGAAATTTCATGAACCCTTGAAATTTTTTCTCAGCCAATAAAAGACGTAGTCGCGGTCAAACTTCTACGGCTAACTTTAGCTCGCCGTTCCAATAAAAAAAACCGTTTGTCTCCAGCTGCACTGTGTGTCGAGATCTCGCCAAATTTCTTCAGTACTGAAATCGCCAAATTGGGCGTGGACCATTGGGCAATTCTAAACCTCGCAAATGTCCGAAAAATCAAAATGGCAGAAATAAACCGATTAGAAGTTACTGTGTCCCTGTGTCCCTGTGTCCCTGTGTCCCTAGACTGGGTTACACTAATTGCTAAACCGAAACCTAAACCTAAACCGGCACACTGCTAAACCAATAAACTTATAAGCCAATAGTTTTTCTTATACCGTGGTATTTTTATTACAAATTAACAACAAAAAATGCAAATCAGACAAGAAATTGTGATGAAAAATTGTAAATTTGCATTGGAAAACGCCAAAATGCGAAGAGAAAAAAATGTTTAGTTACAAATTGTAATCAAAAATGCAAACAATGTAATCTTCAATGTAATCTTTGCCCACAATTGTGTCTTCTGTTCCACTCCTGCATAAATAGGCTAGGCACAGGCTCAGGCTTAGGCTCAGGCTTAGGCTTAGGCCTAAGCCTAGCCTATGTATGCAGGAGTGGAACAGTAGACACAATTGTGGGCAAAGATTACATTGTTTGCATTTTTGATTACAATTTGTAACTAAACATTTTTTCTCTTCGCATTTTGGCGTTTTCCAATGCAAATTTACAATTTTCATCACAATTTCTTGTCTGATTTGCATTTTTTGTTGTCAATTTGTAATAAAAATACCACGGTATAAGAAAAACTATTGGCTTATAAGTTTATTGGTTGGTTTAGCAGTGTGCCGGTTTAGGTTTAGGTTTAGCAATTAGTAACCCAGTCTAGGGACACAGTAACTTCTAATCGGTCAGAAATAAGCATACGTGATGAAGACGATGAAAATGCGCATCGGGCGTACAGGTTCGTGGGGTGTCGTGGTTTGCGTGGTTTAGCGTCTGCCAAATGGTGACACGATTTCAGTACTGAAGGAAATCGGCGAGATCTCGACACTGAGAGCAGCTGGAGACAAACGGTTTTTTTTATTGGAACGGCGAGCTAAAGTTAGCCGTGGAAGTTTTGACCGCTGTGCTCTACGTCTTTTATTGGCTGAGAAAAAATTTCAATGGTTCATTCAAACACAACCACGCGGGGTACTAGGGCGCTACACAAGTTGTGAGAAAACTTCCGGGGAATTCCCCGTAAGTGTGCGAAGAAGCATAGGGAGGCCAGTGAATTCAGCGTGAGTTTAGTTTACTCACCACGAGTATTATTTATTGACTTGGCACTATTGGCAGAATACTATTGGAACAAAGTTTGGTATGGTTCATTGAATTTTTAGGTGAGGATCGTGCTCGACAAATGGAAGAGGAGATTGACGCCTATGTGGAGGCAATGGACAGGGCACACAGGATGGAGCTACTCAAAATCCCAAAGGTACTGACTGAGGCGCGAATTGTTCCACACTATTTAGAAGGCACGTACGTAGATAAATGTAGATATGTTAGGCCAGCTAGTGAGAGAGAGTAGCAAGTAATAGCCTACTTCTTGTTGCTTGGGTTCTTTCTACACAGAGGTTTCTTTGTTTTGCTTGCAGGAAATCAGAGATATGAAGCTCAGCGACTACATTGGTAAGCTAAGCAGTCACGTTTGCCACCTTTTTTCTCTTCAGTTTTGTATTTATTGGACCCACAAATGCACTATAGACTCTCCCACACAAGAAGTTATGCAAGAAACGAGTGGGTATGCTCTTGTTATTGTACTGTCTAGCGTGCGGTGGCGATGTGACTAAGTTGGAGGAGTACGTGCACCAATTCATCGTTCCTACTGCTCCAGCACCCATCGCTGCCAAGAAAGCGCGAGGCGCAGCGAAGAGGAAGTCCCGCTCCACTTCTCGGGGTCCACCGCCCGCCCCTTCATCTGCCTTCAACAGAACCAGGTGAGTAGAAGGCCTACTAGAACAT
>JASAMW010004547.1:0-20788 GCA_030247985.1 Epsilonema sp. ZAB3_2
CTGCGATTTCGTATGTACGGAGAACGTTAAACTTAGAATAGTGCCGCCTTGCCTGTATGTACGTCGTCTCAGCGTGCGCGAAACACTGCTCTCGAGTATCTTCTGTACTTTGAATAAATTGGTGGAGCGAGCGCCTTCCAGAACGTCATTTTACGTCAAACACGAAATTCCCCACTCACGTGCACAGACAGACCTGTGTAGATGGTAACTGTACAACCTACCGTACACTGTTACACATGCAATGCACCCAACTTACAACACAATGCGTGCGTACCCCTGAATACGGTAGGCCATTTATTTATTTATTTATTTATTTATTAAATTTAATTTAATTTATTTAATTACATACCCGCAGTGAGGTTAGGATACTGAAACTGAATACGTACGTACGTATAGTGTTCAAGTGCATGCTGCTTGCGATACGCAAATTAGTAGCAAGCAGGTCAATATTATTGGTTGCCATTATAAAGTAAAGAAAGGCAGGTGTCCTCTGTTGCCATGGCAACAATCCCTGATTTTGATTTTAGACTAGTGGAAGAAAAGTAATATTGTACGTACATAACATCTTAACCAATAAAAATGTCGCAAATTTGGCGGAAAATTTTTGCTGCTAATTCTTTCATACCCCCAGCTAAAGAACGACAGGCAACTCTACCCGAAACATCAGTCCAGAACGTCCCTTTCGTGGTCAGATTCGAAACGGCGAAGCTTGCTCAGGTGTGGTTGTAGTTGTACACTTTCTGCTACACATTCTAGATACCGTTGAGCTGAGATCTTGGTAGGGTACTATGGGGTAAACCCAGCCATGGGAAAATTCGGCCACAAATTCATTCAGGGTAGCTGCAAATACAGTATCTCAGCAACCAATGGACCGACTGAGTGAGACAAATAATATCAAATTTATTCCTTGAACTCCCCTCGTCCAAATAGGTGGTCGGTTTTACCCGCAGTACCCTACGTATATAGTTGTGAAATGCTGTGCTTTTTTGCAGGCTGACAGCACAGCTCAGTATCAGCTTCGCGTTTGCTTTTACGATGCGAAATATGCAGCTTTTTTCGGACATCCATGGCATGGAAAATGGTACCAGTGTAGGCGAGAAACTCAACTGTTTCAAGAGGTAAAATGCGATACAAAATGCAACAATTCTAATTTTGTATTATTCTCTTTTCACCATGAATATGTTTTAGTATTTTTTGCTTTTCGTACCTTTCATTTTCAGACCGTCTTTCTGCACCTTCTTTTTAACGACCCAACCATCTATCTCGTGGCCGAAATCGCAGAAAAACGGACAAACCAAGAGACGGACGACAATTTAGCTGGATGGACAGTAATTCCTTTGTTTGGTAGCGGACAAGTGCCAGAATTTACTCCTGTAACACAGAGCGCGGCATTTCTTCAGTAGGCAAACAGATTTTTGCAAACGTAATCTTGGTACCTACGTACCTACTGTACATACCTCATCAATATTTCATAAACAAGCGCGAGAGTGTGCCGCTTTGTTTCAGAGCACCTTTATGCGACGGAAGTCCAAAAATGCTTTGGTTCCTCAGGGATCAAGTGCATCAAAGCGCCAAAATGTTGCGAACAAAGGGAACCTTGGAGTTTTCAGTGCAGAGTCATCATCGATTAGCGCGCAGCTTCGATTTCATGCCGGAGCACACGATAATTGGCAGCGATGAGCTTGTACCGGGCTTGGAACAACCTGAAAGAGGTTGGTTCATGCTGTTTGATTGAAACATCGTCTTTACGGCTTTTCCCAAATAATAATGCTGCGCTATTATTTCTTGATGACTTCCAAAATGATGCTGCTACGAGGTTTTCCCAAATCAATGCATGCTTGTTTTTTCAATGAAACATCATCCTCACGAGATTTCATTTAAAAAATCAATAATGCTGCTTTTGCAGGTTCTCCACTGGTCAATCCAGTGCCCAGGGCTCCGGTGCCTGCAGTGTTGGATGCGATGATGGTGCAGCTGGGCGCACAACCCGACCGCATCGAGGCGGAACTGTGTGCCCTGTTGAATCGCGAGAGACTGTACAAGGAAAACGTGCTGCCCCAGGTCGATGAGAAACTTGTGATTTTGGAAAGAAGATTGAAGGTATGTACGTACAGTATGTGAAAAGGAGAATAAGTATTGAAGCAACAGTACAGTACGTTTGGTACGTTATCAAAAATATTAGCGATCCTTGATAAAAATTGTAGCGGAAAATTTCCCGTAATTTTTAACAAGAATGAGTCACCCTGTACAACCACACCACAACAATTCCCGTATAAAATCAACTTTTATTGTCCCATAATTTCAAGATAAATTTTCGAAATCTCACCCCACTAGAGGTCGTAAGCCGGAGCTGTTCTCCTCAATTGACCTTTTTTGGCAGACATTTTTCACAATTATTATAATAAAATTGTTTGTGTTCAGATTGGTATTCACAACGGCTGGACCTTTATTCAAGAACCTGTCACCTTTCACCTAACCTCTGACTCAGCCTCGAGCACGCACAGTTTGCGCAAGAAAGGCACAACGAGAAAGAAGCTTCAGATTAGATCCAGAAGTCTGGACGGAAGGTAATAGAATAAACATCTGAAGGCGTAATTAACTGGTTGAAAAGTGGCTTTTTTTCCAGACGAGGAACGGGAACAGTTCAAAATGGCCTGTTGTTGGTCCGAAATCGGGTGGATCTGGATGATTTGGTGGCTGATCCGGGCTTGGCTATCGTGTTCATCTTGGATTTTCGGGTTGGATTGCAAACCACAAAGGTACTGGTGGACCAACAGGCAACAGGGGCCCCATACACCGCAAAAAGTCGAGCAAAATTTTAAAGACAAACGTGGGCTTGGTTGGAATATCTATTATTTAGGCAACAATGCAAAACGCATTTTTTTAGCAATTATATAGTAGCACAAGTCGGAGAAAAAGCAATGAGCAAAACTCGGTAGATCTTTGAAAGAATAAACTAACGAAATATGTAGATCCAAGCTTTCTTGAACAAAAACTCGAACGTAAATTTGCTTCAATCAACACAGTGAAACTAGAGAAAGAACACTGCCGTTTCAAATTTGAATTGAGGTGCAGTACGTACGTACAAAAGTCACCGCCTGCCCCAATCGCCCTCCAACGCAGGTAGAAATCAGGAACAAAAGTGTGTTGAGCCTTTCAGCAAATGTAGGGTACTGTGGGGTAAACCCGGCCAAGGGAAAATCCGGCCACCTAACTTTTAGGGCTGCCTACATCTCAGCAATCAATGGACCGATTTATTTGAGACAGCTATGATGTCAATCGATTTTTTGAACTGTCCTCTTTGAAATGAGCTAATTGGTTCATCATTTTGCTGATACAACCAGGTCAAAAGAGCTTAGATAGCCGGGTTTACCCCATGGTCGAGTTTACCCCGCAGTACCCTATATTTGACCCTTCTTTTCCAGCCGAATTCTCCCTCCCAATCCGTCACCGTGTGCTGGGGCGCTTGGCCTCCGTTCGCCCAGAAATCCGCCGGCGGTCGCTTTCAAGTGCGAGTGCCCATGATCGGCGGGCCAACTCTGAATCCGGATCAGCAGCTCTGCTTCAAGAACCAATTCCGTTTCGCTCCGGGACAGACCGGACTGGGCCAAACGGCGACCACTTTCCCGACCGCGTTTGTCCAGTTCGAATTCTGTTTGAAGTCGGAGGTACAGTATGACGTGCCCACTCTGTACTAGTACATATTGTACGTAGTAGTATGTACTACAGTACCGTACTGTGTTCGAATCGAACGTATGCATAGGTGATCTCCGAATTCGCGAGAAAGTGTTCCATCATACATTTGCGAGACAACTTTACATGATAGACTTGTACGTAGAAAATATGGCGCGCGTAGACAGCTGCGAAAGAAGTGGACCTGACTTGGGCCGCACCGAAAGAGAAAATGAAAGAAGTGGACGCGCGAAAAATCTGGTCCACTCCTTTCGCGTCTGTCCACGCTGGGCTGGACCTCCTACTTTCTTTCTACAGCTGCGTGGACAGCTTTGCAGGTCTATGCAGGTCCATCATGTAAAGTTATCTTGCAAATGTATGATGGAATAGTTTCTCGCGGATTGGGCACCATGCCTACCCTACCTACTGTATGTACAGTACAGTATGTATGTAGTATTGCGTATTGTACAGAATACTGTACAGAATTTGTCCCACTACCGACCGGTTCCTTCCATTTCACTTTGAAACCTGAAGTTTTCAAGTTCGGCCATTTTGTTCCCTTTTTTAGCTCGAGGCCCTTCCTCCCAGCAGCTCCGCCGCCGGCGCTGCAGCAACCCCGGCGATCTCTGACGTCACGACCCCCGCCCCATCTCTGCCGCTGGAGCCGCCCAGTCCGAGTCCAGAGCCGGCGGCCGAAGTTGTCCCACCCCCGAGGGGTAGAAAGAAGCTGGAGGCTACGCCCACCCCGCCGTCAAGAAAAGGACGACCGCCGTTAACCCCAGCAACCTACGAGCCACCAAATGTATGCATACGGTAGTATAGGTATGTACGTTCATATACTGCATCAAACTGTAGGTGTAGGGGTAGTACAGGGTGTCCAACCTAAATTTACACAAAATTCAATCGATAATAACTTCCGTCTTAAGAGGCAGAGAAAGATGGGACACAGCTCATCTGAAAGGCCAATTCAAGAGCTATATTTTGGTATGTCTGCCGTTTCTGTAAGTCCTTTCATTCGCGAGTTGGAGCGATTCTTGCAGACCACGTCAAAAAACGTTTTCCCAAAACTGTAGCCCACAGCATTTCCCTTGTCATCTGCCTATTCTTTGCTTCAGCCTGAGATCATTTGGCATGAAGTGAATGTCGCTCACTAACACCCTTTAACTCATTCACCCCACTGTGTGGTATGACCTTTTGCATGCATTTCTGCACTTTGTTGCCCAAATAGCCACCCTCAATGCTGAACCTTCACACTGCAATCCACCACTTTGGTTTGGTTGAGCATTTTGTCAAACAATGGTCTTCAGAATGCTAGAATTTCATTTCCAGTGGTTCAGGTATAAAGAAAGAGATCGCTGGTTAAGAGACGTTTTCTGTAAGGATTGAGAGTAGCCTGTAGTATAGGCGGAAGGGGGGTACTTTTTGTGAATCGAGATAATATGCCTATCGGATTCCCCATCAAAAACTGCATATGTTGATGAAGTTTTAGGAAAAAATTTGTTCAGGCATCATCGAGATATTCATGGGTAAAGGTGGGCAGGTCGCATTTTTGCCGTTTTTCAACGTTTTTAGCCATATTTCAGCAACCGAAGGGCTTAGAGGGCTACAATTTGGTACACACATACATCCCATAGGGACCCAAGTCTGGACCAATTTTGAGCCCAATCGGCCACGTGTGTGGCGAGATATATCGTCACAAAGTGCATTTCTGTATATTTTGCACCTGTTGCAAATTTTGTTTTTTGAATACCACGGCGTGAATACATGCCCTGCACGGGGTAAAATTTTGACAGCAAGTAGAGAAGGGTTAGGCCTAAAAACTTTAGTGCTACCGCAAAAAATCTCTATAATTGGAATTGGGACTACAGTCCTCTCGAATAGTGAAAAATACAGCAAAAATTTTCCCGCCTTTTTTATTTTTCAAGATAAATGAGCAATGCCACTAAAACATTTTCCTCGAAAGTAGCCTATCTTATGTAGAATTTGATGTAGATTTCAAAAATAAAATTGCTTTTCCCAAAAAAATTTAACCCTTACCCTAAATTCACAAAAATATACTACTTTTGCAAAATTATATGCTAGGGGTTAAATTTTTTGGGAGAAAGAATTTTATTTTTGAAATCTACATCAAATTCTACATAAGATAGGCTACTTTCGAGGAAAATGTTTCAGTGGCATTGCTCATTTATCTTGAAAAATAAAAAAGGCGGGAAAATTTTTGCTGCATTTTTCACTATTCGAGAGGACTGTAGTCCCAATTCCAATTATAGAGATTTTTTGCGGTAGTACTAAAGTTTTTAGGCCTAACCCTTCTCTACTTGCTGTCAAAATTTTACCCCGTGCAGGGCATGTATTCGCGCCGTGGTATTCATATAACTGAATTTGCAACAGGTGCAAAATATACAGAAATGCACTTTGTGACGATATATCTCGCCACACACGTGGCCGATTGGGCTCAAAATTGGTCCAGCTTGGTCCTATGGGATGTATGTGTGTACCAAAATGCCCTCTTAAGCCTTTCGGTTGCTGAAATATGGCTAAAAACGTTGAAAAACGGCAAAAATGCGACCTGCCCACCTTTACCCATGAATATCTCGATGATGCCTGAAAAAATTTTTTCCTAAAACTTCATCAACATATGCAGTTTTTGATGGGGAATCCGATAGGCATATTATCTCGATTTACAAAAAGTACCCCCCTTCCACGTACTATGCAACCGCTACAGAAAACGTTTCTTAATGCTTTTGCTATGCCGCATTCACACTGCCACGTTTTAGTCCAGTTATTTCTCAATTAGCTCTGTTAGCTGAAAACAGTTTTAAATTCAGTTTTGGGAAAACTGTTTTTGAGGTGGTCTGCGGGAATCGCTCTAACTCGTGAACGGAAGGGCATACAGAAAAGGTGGACATATCAGATTATAGCTCTTGAATCGGGCTTTCAGAAGAGCTAGGTCTCATTCTGCTCTGTCGCTTAAAACAGGAGTTATGATCGATTGAATTTTGTGTAAATTTAGGTTGGACACCCTGTACATTACGTACGCTATCTACAATAATAAACGTACCTAAAATGGATTATTGTCGGCTGCTTACTTAGGCTTCAATTCAATCGTCATAATTTTTTTTCGCAAGATTACGCTACGCTCCTTGTGCCGCTTCGTCTAGAGAATCTGTATACGGCATAAGTACAGTATCTTAGGTTATCTACCGTACTAGTATCTACCCCTAGTAACGTACCTTGCCTGGGTCTGGGGTCCCTTGATCCTGACATCCCAAATTTTGGAGTTTGCGAACAGTGAGTAGTAGTATAGGGTGTTTCATAATATACTCTCCGGATGTTTGTTCCTCTCATTCATCAACCGAGCGTTCGATTTCAGTGCGCTCTTTTACATTTGGTAGCTAAGGCTTCTACAGTTGTGCAGGCAAAATTTCAGCCCTGTAGTCTTTCTACCGAGGAAGTTATGAAAGCTCAAACTTTCGGACCCAAAAATTTACGTCTTTTTTCACTATGGGGGATAAACCAGGGCTAAGGCCGAAGTTAGTACTCCACGGATGATTTTTTCAATTTTATTCACAATGACGCAGTAGGATTTGGTTCTGCCGCGTCTTACATAGGATATTGAACAGGATTTGAAAACGTATTAGCTTTTGGATGGTAGAATATGCTTTTTATTGTGGTACAATATTAGGCATATCCTCGATTTCTGAGGTTAGGCTTTCTGAGCTGTTTTGAGCTGCTTTTTGTTGGCCAAGAAAGTTGAAATTTTGCAAGCATAAACGTTGAAGCCTTGGCTACATATTGCAAAAGACCGCATTTGAAAGTGACACTCCGCTGTGGAGATAGAGACACAAACATCCGGAGAGTTTATTATGAAACACCCTGTATATTTTTGATATTCGATGGTTTGAATCTGATAGAGAAAGATCGCCGAGTCACAACAGATGCAGACGGAGCCATTTCTGCAGGCTACAGCGGTTCCTGGAGGCGGATCTCAGTGGCCAGCGCCGTTCGCCCAATCACAGGGCTCGATTCCGCCGGCTCCGCCTCCATTGGTCGGATTTTTCGGTTCGTCGATGAGGGAAATTGCGGCGTCGGCGAAAGGGGCGACGCAAGCGCCGCCAGTGTTCGCCATTTCGCGGGACGCTCAGTAAGAAAAGAAGCTGAAACATCTCTCTCATCTCACAAGTTTACCCAAATAATGGCACGTTCACCAGATGTCCGTTGATTTTGGCAGGGTTCAACTCTTAATCTAAAATATGAATTAAGAGTTGAAGAACCGAGCAATTTTGGGGTAAAAAGACTGGAATAAGCACTAAATATGCACGTGCAATAGCGTAAATGTGATAATTCATGGTAAATTGGCAAAATTCCTCTGTGTAATACCAAATATAGCTAAAACTAAGCCAGAAAATAACAATGATGCCGACAATTTACCCAGATTTTTGGCTAAAATAAACTCTGATTACTTTCTATTAGAGTTGTTGAATTTCGAAATAAAAGTTTAGAGTTAAAGTTGGCCACCTCGCAACTCCAATTATTTGAGTTAAAGTTGGATTAAAAGTTGGGAAATTTTCCCAACTTTAATTGATTTGAGTTAGAGTTAGAGTTCAATAGTGTTGTCAACTTTTCAAAAGTACTGAAACGGTAAGGTAAGGTAAAATTACCGCGAGTACTGGACGGTAAAATTACCGCGCGGTAATTTTACCGTCCAAAAATCGTTACCGCGGTACTTTCTTGGATCATCAGGCGGTAAAACGGTAAAAATACAGTAAAATTTTAGGCTGGTGTTTCAATACTTTATGCCTTTTCTATTGAGTTTTTGGCTTTGCTTTCTATGTGCTTGGTATTTTTTGGCTGATACTTTTGTTCTGTGTACTTTTGATCAAATTTGTGGAGAATAATTCGTTTTTCAGCCTGCTTATTCGTAAATCTGGAGCTAAGTTTCAAGGAAAATGTGCTCACTACCATAACCCAATGATTCACATATTGCTAACGGGTGTTTACTATGATATGTCACCTCGAAAATGCTTATAACTTCTGTATTAATGAAGGGATTTGAACCAAAATTTTTTTAAAAGAATCCTGAAAATATGCCTGACTAACGTGCAAAATTTCATTGATGGGCCTTAAGTACGAAGGGAATTATGAAGCCTCAAACATTGGGTCAAATCTTCTGCAGTGGCGTGAAAAAAGCATCTCGAATTTCAAAGTCCACATGGCAGAAGGTGTGCTGTTCCGCTCCATTCAAGCATCCATTCGGATCTTCTGCAGCTTACAACCCCTGAACATTGAGGGAACATTGCCGCAATCTTTATGAACATGCTTGAAAAAGAGTATTTTCCAGAGTTTTGAAGACGGCTGCACAAGTGCTGAAGAGTGGAGGTGGGCACTTCGAAAAATGGGTCCTGAAAAGTCGTCGCTTGTTTCTTCTTTAATAGTGAGCGTATGTTAATGAAATTTTGCAAGCTTGTTAGGCATATTTTCAGGATTCTAGTGCAAAAAAATTGGGTGAAATCCATAATACAACAGTTATGAGCATTTTTGAGGTGACATATCATAGTAAACAGCCGATATATGCTGCCGATGTCATTTGCTGGACCGCAGTAAAACGGTAAAGTAAAAAGTACCGTCTGTTATGGTGCCACGGTACGGTAAAACGGTACTTTTTTACCGTTTCACTTTTTCGACGGTACCTTCAAGCAAGGTGGCGGTAAAAAGTACCACCAAAATTTTACCGCCGGCTTAGGACGGTAAAAAGTACTGTACCGCCGACCAAATTGCTGAGAGTACCGCGGTAAACGGTAAAGTACTTTACTGTTGAACAACACTAGAGTTCAACTCTTAATATACTATCTCTCACAAGTTTACCCAAATAATGGCACGTTCACCAGATGTCCGTAACGTCCGTCCGTCCGTTCGTCAACCTATAAGTGTTCGTCCGTCCGTCCGTCCGTCAACCCCCGTCCGTTCGTCAACCCATATGGGTTGACGGACGCGGTACGTCCGTTACTGACGTCTGGTGAACGCGCCACAAGATGGAAATTGCAAAGACTCAGGCGGCATCAGATACCGGTCTTTTGAAACATCACTCTCGCAAGCTTACCAAAATTGAGTGCGTGCAAATTATGCATGATTTCAGCGTTGACGCGATTCCTAGAGCCACCTACGCGCTGTTGAGTCAAGCCAATTTTCCGAAAATCTACGACAGACACGGCGAGGCGCCGACGTTGGTGGAAATGACGTCATCGGGAATCGCGGCAGCTCCGCCACCGAAACTGGACAAGGAACTTGCGGATCCCCTTGGCTGCAACGAAATCATCTTTCAGTTTTTAGCCGTGGCCAGGTATGAAAACGCAGTACTCTACTGCATACAGTAGTATATTCATTCGTACAGTACCTACCTACCGTACATTCCTTGGATCTCCGATTTTTTCTTTTGTATTACAACAACTCTCCCATATTCAATCACACCAAACAAAACTCCAAAAAAAACAACCAAACCCAACACACAACAAATACTCTTCCCTCAATTATCTTTTTTCTGAGATAATTTTTCCCTACCGTGCACCCCCTCCCCGCCCCCCCCCATAGACACACCGAAAATAAACGGGAGCTGTCTATGCGCCGCGTACAAGTGCAGCACGCGCGCGTAGACAAGTGCAAAAGAAGCGAACTAGAATTTGGCGCGCGTTTCGCAACTGTCCATGCGCTTTGTAAGCGGCGCATAGACAGCGCCCGTTTATTTTCGGTGTGTCTATGCGGAGGGGGATGTAGGTATTTTCTCAGGATTTAATGGTGTTTTATTTCACGTGTATTTGAAAAGCGTTGTACTGTAGTGATGTCCAAAAGTAAATTTACTCTACATACCATGGAACGAATCGCGTCGCGGGTGCTGTGCATGGCTGTGCATGGCAGTGCTGTGCTGTGCTGTATGCTGGTTAACACATACCCCGACCTGGCGTCATTGTTGGCAACAACTCGTTCGTTTGTTGTCGGTTTTGTTGTCCGTTTTGTTGTTTGTTGTCCGTTTTGTTGTCCGTTTTATATGGGTGTTGTCGGTTTTGTTGTCGTTCGTCAACACCCCTAAAACGGACAACAAAACTGACAACAAACAAGAAAACGGACAACAAAACCGACAACAAATGAAGGAAGTTGTTGCCAACAATGACGCCAGATCGGAGTATGTGTTAATAGACAACCTTAAAGATGTCTATGAAACAACCAAGCATAAAATCACCCTCGATTCGTTTTTGCCCTTACGGCCTCGCCGTAAGGGCTACTACGTTGAGTTGCCTTAATCATACGGGTATAGGGACCCTACGTAGTATGCTGTAGGATAGGGTTACGTACTGTGTAGGTATAGGACAAATTTCAAATTCTCAATTTGGCGATCCTACGTATGTGGCGGCGATACGCCCCATGATGAAGTTTCGTTGACGTTTTAGAGAACCTAAAGTTTTGTTTTTGTTTCGTTTACATTTTGGGAAAAATTTGGGCGGCGCCGGGTTCGAATCTCACACCGGCTCCCCGTAGGAGTAGAAGACGAAAGCTCTATCGCCTACACCATCGCGACGAACTGGGCAAAAGACGAAAACACAGGATAAGTAGTTGAGCTCAGAGGGACTAATTTGCATGCAAGGCGAAGAGAAAAAAACATGTGGTTTGGGGAGTAATTTGCATAGGAAATGTCGACAGTAGAGCCAAAAATAATTTACATGAAAAGAACAGTGTGTTAAAGAGTGGAATTTGCATACGAAAAATAAAAATGCGACGAAAGTTAGGACACGTCACAGACTAGAGTTATTTTGTGCTTTTGCTCTGTTGCTGAGCGGCGGCGCTATTGCGTTGAAGAATCACAGAGGAAAAATTGTGCATAGTCAGTGAGAAAGGGAATGATTTTCTTCTGAAAGGATCGTATCTTCAACAGCAATTCAAAAGGAGAACTCTCTTTTGGAAGGAGTGCGTGTTCAAGAGCGATTCAATAAAACAATGCCTGGAATGCTGTGGAAGAAGAACATCTCAACTCAAATGGCAGGAGAGAAAAAGCAGGTAATTTTGAAAAGAAGTTCTGCAGCAGATACAGTACTGATAGCTGTACAATAGATTCATTTCTTTCTGGACCCACGGGCCCGATCTATTACTGTAAACGGGGAAATTTTCGGACGGGGGAAATTTTCGGAAAATTCGAACAAAAATTCTGTCCGAAAATATTACTGTACGAATTTTTTGTATGTACAGTATATTTCCATGTGCAGTACGTATTGCTAAAAATCTTAGAGTCAACGAAACTGAAAAAACGCGCACAAAAGCAACAAAACCTTCAGTTGCAGAGCAGTTCACAGGCTCATGTTTAGATTGCTAGCGTGAAGTATTCATGTCAACGAAACTGTGAATATGTGACCAATATGGTGTTGTGTCCCCTGATACCGTACTTCCGATTTTGCCCACCGTTTTTCTTTGCTTACAAACCTGCTTTACCCATCCGCATCTGCCTGGGGGACCCAAAGGTTTTTCACTGCTGCATGCTGAAACCCTACTTGACCCACGGGCCCGATCTATTACTGTAAATGATGAAATTTTTGGACGGTGGAAATTTTCGGATAAAAAATTCTGTCCGAAAATTTCAACGTCCGAATTTTACCGTCTTTCATACATACGTAGTCTACAGTACATTCATACGTATTACAGTAAATGTCGCTGTGCGTGCATGCACATTGAGGTCAGACATGTGTCCGAAAATTTCCCCATCCGAAAATACAACTTCAATCAACTCTCCATTCCATACCGCACGGATCCTCTTTCTTCTACTACCATTTATCAGCCCTTACATACTGCTACTTGTAAGGGCTTCACTCCTGTTTGGCCCTCAGGACAAACGGCTGGTAATCATTAATATCTGCCGCTCAGACAGCATCTCTACTTCCAAAAGACAGCACACCAGCCTCTACGTACTGCTAATTGTAAGGGCTTCACTCCTGTTTGGCCCTCAGGACAAACGGCTGCTAATCATTAATATCAGCCCTTCAGACTCCTCCACTCACACCTAGAATGGTTGCCTTTTTATAAGCTGCTTGTTGGGTACCTTTTCTAGTTTTCTACGGCGGTACTTACTAGTGTTGTCAACTTGGGTCTTTTTAGAACAGGTAAAGTACGGGTAAAATTACCTAGCAACGCATCAGGCCAGGTAAAGTCAGGTAACTTTACCCAGCACAAGCCCATCCAGGTAAAGTAAACTGCATCTGAGAAAGTTACCCGGGTAAAATCGCACCTGGATTTTCCCCGTATTTCTGCACATACAGTCAAAATACATGCCGTAGTCAGGTGGCTACCATTGATACAATGAAATTTATGTACCACTGCACCATTAAGAACTACTTTAGTATTCCTACACCACACCAAAAGTTACATCTTGAACGACGTCTTGCTATGAAACTACACTATTTCTTGAAATGAGCTTCCTTCTACATGTTTTTACCTGGGTAAATTACCCGGGTAAGTACTGAAGAGTGGGCAGACTTTTACCCAGGTAAGTACTACATACTTACCTGGATAGCCTTCGATTTTACCTGGTAAGGCCATTTAGCTCTGGGTAAAAGTAAAGCTGGGTAAGTAAACGTCTTTCGCTCTGGGTAAAGTAAAGTAAAGTTACCCAGCCAAAAATCGGCCAGGTAACCCAGGTAAAGTTACCCAGAATTTTACTCTGACATCACTAGTACTTACTGGCACAAATTTCGCCAAAAGTACTGTTCTTTTGTGCGGTAATAATTAATGCTACCGTACCTTACCGTTACTGTACTTTTCAAAAGTTGACACCACTCTTGTACTGTTTTGCAGTCCTGTGTCCTTGCTAACCCAGGGCGTCTGCGGTAGCGCTCCAAACTTGCCGAAAACCGTCTTCTTCACCTTCAGCTTTTATCGATTTCCAGAAATCAATTCGGAAAAGTAAGCTGCTCACCAATATGTACTACTGCATGAGATCTAGTACCAATACGTATGTGCGAAAGTACCTAATACACTGCAGTAAAAAAAACCTTACTGACAAATAAAATAGTATGACATGGGAACCTTACTAAATGCTTTTCCAGGCTGTTGCTTTCAATTCCTGACACTGTCAAGAAATACGTGCCAGGTTGTCCAATGATCCTCAAACGCTTGGACAAAGCAGGGAATGTGATTTCGGGAGGTGGTCCAGGCTATCAGGTGCGGATGTGGCCTCTTTATAAAATCATTGCGGGCCTTTGCAGTCGCTACCTAATTTTAAAGAAGATCACGCTTTTGGGGCCTCAAAATGCCTTTGAGACTTCATCTGTCCTCATAGGAGGCTGTGACTTTTTTACAGGTCAAATTCATGATCGATCCAGCCTACTTGAAACATGGGGAGCAACGGGTTTTCTTCCAGTACCTGATGAGACAGGCAATCCACATCGATGTGTGGGATGGGGACTCATTGATGTTGCTGGGATCTTGCCTACTGCCCTTGATGGTATGCAATAGAAGCCTGAGACCAAGAATTCATAAACGTACCAATATAGGACTCGTTAGCCTCGACGAAGATCTGTGGTTTGATGGCATGCCACCGCCCCCCCCCCCCCCCCCCCCCCCCCCCCCCCCCCCCCCCCCCCCCCCCCCCCCCCCCCCCCCCCCCCCCCCCCCCCCCACCCCCCCCCCCCCCCCCCCCCCCCCCCCATTTTCTTGCCGCTGAAAAACTATGCTACCAAAAATATAGAATTCTTGCTTAGGGGCTAAGCAGAATTCTTGATTGCCCCTAAAGCAGAATTATATATTTTTGATGCTTCAGTGTGTACACGGTACGGTATGAATAAAACCCACCCTGCACTTACGTACATGCTGTTGATCGACCGCATTTGCTTTGAAAATTTCACAACCATCGAAAATATCAACGCAACCGGTCAGAAATCCCCATATAATTTTCTGATATTTGTTTCAGTATCTCTGCAGAAAATCAAGAGAAGCCGTGAAAGCTTATTGCCAGCTGCCAGTGCTAACCACTGAACTTACTCCGAGTATGGGCGTTGATTCGACCACTGGCGTGGAACAGCTTACTGCCGTCTATCGCGCCATGCTGTATTTGAAGGTGGCAAATGTGGGCTATCCCTACGTTGGAGATCCCATGCTAGACGGTAAAATGCTCAATTCACATTGAAAGAAAATGCGCTTGGCGCAACCATTTCTGATTTCTGTCCATGCCTTTGTGTGTGTGTCGAGCCATGGACGCGCCAAGTGTATGCCGGCGCAAGTCTTCGATGCGAATGGGCCATAAGACATGGAAGACAAATTTTATCTGAGGCTGGAGAGAATGCAAGAGGGCTTTTTTGTTTTCTTCAGATATGGCAATCCTTTCAAGGAATCCTGCTGTTATCACGCAAAGTTTGGCTCGCAGTAGTATCAGGAGAACGGTGAGAGGGCAGCCAATGGGATTGG
Organism: Epsilonema sp. ZAB3_2; assembly: GCA_030247985.1. Taxonomy (NCBI): domain Eukaryota; kingdom Metazoa; phylum Nematoda; class Chromadorea; order Desmodorida; family Epsilonematidae; genus Epsilonema; species Epsilonema sp. ZAB3_2. The sequence continues at coordinate 15,112 of JASAMW010004547.1, forward strand.
GTCGACGAGAAGGGCGACAAGTGCTGATAGGGCAACGGTAATATTGATTGGCTAATCATAATCGAAAGCACCGTTGATTGGACAAAAGGAATTTATGTTCTTTCTTCAGAATTGATAGCGATTCCACTGAATTGTCCGAGGAAAAGCGGAGAAAACTCAAACGACTAGAAAACATTCGACAGATGGAGAAAGAGTTCAACTCTCCACTGGTGAGTCAAAAATAGAAAAAATTATCGCCAAAAGTTCCAATGTGAATCGGGCTTTATTGCCTTAGGCCAGCGCAGTGACGCGAGATTTCAAAGAGGACTTAGCCCTGTTCAAACTGTTGCGTCAGGAGCACAAGCACAAGGCTTTGCTGTCTGCCATACTGCAGTCCATTACAACAATCCACACCATTTTTCCCAGCCTGGGTTCTACTGAATTCATGGAGTACTTGCTGGAGAACCCATACAGTGAAGCAGTCACAGTTTCCATTGAAATTGATGACCCAGGGCTGTGGTAAGAAAGATATGGCAGTAAAAAATTTTTATTTTTATGGCAGCTACTTCTTGAGTGATTGATTTCCAGTTTGATCACTGATGTCAATGAATGGCAGTTCTTCAAGCGTGCTTATCAGTTGCAAACTCCACTGGAAAGCTCCATGCTTACCAGTGAAGATGTGGAGCAACTGGACAAATCTCCTCAGCTGTTCCTGAAGCCCAGGGAAATGCTGTATGTGCCATTCAAGTTCCAGAACTTTCGTAGCCTGGATTATCCATACGACACCACTGGCATGGACAAAGTGAAGAGACACACCTCATCTCTGCTGCAGGCAAAAACTGTGAATGTAAGAACACAGCATAGCATCCTTTTAGACTTGAACTTGAAACAGCATCTCCACTGGTTTTGTGACCAGATGGGTAGTGATCAAGGGAGAGATGCACAGTTCTATCCATTTAGATTGCCTTCAAACACTCTGAAACCCAAGAGTTGTTCAGCATCCTGGTGCTACAAGTTGAGCCTCAACCACATGCAATTCATCAGACCTTTCGCTTCTACCAACCGGAGCACACATTCCTCAGCAAATACCTGAGACTCAGTCCATTCATGCATCAGCAACAGCAGAGGGGGTTCCAGGCAGTTCAATGTTCAGATTCAACAGTGATATGCGACTTGAAATCAGCAGCAGATGGGCCTCAAGATGTGTTTCTGAAGGTGAGAGATTGGAAAAGCAATACAGGTGAAATTGGGCGTGAATATGAGGGAAAATGATTTGGACATGATTGGGCTTATTCACATCAAAGTCTGCACCGGGTCAGGTGTTGTATGTACATACACCAGGCCTACTGGACCTTCACTTGGCGTGTCCATGCCTGTAGCATAGACACTACAATGGGGCATGAGCAAAGGCATGGGGTAAGGCATGGTTGTTGTAGCATAAAAGGCATGGACAACCATGGATAATGATGGGCAGTACATACAGTTTGCATATGCCATGTGCTGTTGCTGTGCTGCATGTACACTGAGAGCACCTTTCACTCTGTCCAATGTGAATAAGTCATGAGCCATAATTTTAGGCCAGCTGTGGTGCCAGTCCTCAGGTGAAATCATTCCATCTCATGCTGTATGGTGATCAATACAAGTCAGTTCCCCAGCAGATCTGGCAAATCCACATTCATGCCTGCTCCAAAGTGGATGTGACCACAGTTCAGGGCCAAGTGACCAAATTTTCACTCGTGCTCAAGTGAGCTTTTTAGAGCCATTTTTCTGCTGATATCCATTGCATCAGCCTTATATGGAATTTTTAGGGGTAACAAAGCCAGTCGAATGGTGAAATGTTTCACTTCTGCACCCCCAGAGCTCACATGCAAGCCTGAAGATCCTTTTCTCCTGGAACCTTCAGCTTTGATGGAGTTGCATGCTCAATTCAGACCACTCTGCTTTGGTAAAATTAGAAATTATGATGCATCAATCTCTTTTGTTTGATAAAAATGATTGATTTTGGTTGCTTTATAGGTGATCGCACCATGCAAATCACTGCTGTTGATGTGGAACTTGAAGAATTGCTCCACTCGTGGCTCATCATTGCAGTGGTGAAGGAGCCAACTGTGTCAAAGGCATATCAGGTCAACATTCCAGTGTCTGATCAGATCATAAACAAGGTGCGATTTTTTGTTTTTCTTCCACCAAAAACTACTGTTCAAGTAATTCAAGTGACAATTTCTGGGTAATTGTTTATGAATTTTGTAGAAAATCCCATTCAAAAATCAATACTCAGTTCCACAGCGCTTCTTTTTTGCTACAAATCGGCCAGACCTCATCAATTTTCGAGATGAATCGCTACATTTGGACGCACTGTCAGAGGGCACCATTGCAATTCAATTTTTGCCAGTGTCCAGCTCTCAAATGGCAACTGTCTTGGTTTTCATCAATGATGACCAGGGAAATAATGAAGACACAGTGGCTGTAAAAGCCATTTTTCATGTAAACAAGTGAAATATGTGGAATAAGCTAAAACTTCATGGTAATGTTATTGTTTATCAACGTTTGCAACTTTCAAACTTGTTGTGTACTGCAACATTGTGCAGATAACCATGTCGAATTTGGTTGGTGAGTGATGTGAATGGAGTTTGAAGAGGACTTTAAAAATTTGCATTCGAAAAAAACAAAGCAGCGGACGACGCTACCAACCAATCAGTGCACAGATTTTTTCACAAAAAACCAATCAGCAAAAAGTTGGCGCGAAACGAGCGCGAAAAATTTTTGAAATTTCATAATCATATAGTCATCGTCGCTGGACGTCGAAGTCGGTCGTGTCGTGTGTATACTAAGCTGCAGTGCAGTTCTGTTCTATTCTAACTAAGTTGTGAAACAAAGTAAAAGCCTTGTGACAGTTGGATCGGTAAATTTTACCTCAAAGTAAACTCAAGTCAGCTCATTTTACCGCTAGAAATCTTTCAACTTCGATTGCTCTTCTCATCACTACATTTCCAGAAGAAAACTCACAATGGCGCCAGGTAAGTAACTCGGAAACTTTCTTTCCTCTTGTAATAATTCAGTAATTCAAGGGAATTTTCGTACGTTTTTGACCCAAAAAGGTGAGGTGGTTATTTTTTGATTCTTGCTTTTTTCCTGGGTGGATTCTGTATTTTTGAAAATCTCGTCTTGGATATTGGATTTTGGCTTGACCAAATTAGGACCACGGGGTATATTCGGCCTGGTAAATTGGTGATTTTTCGACGTCGTGAAACTTTTTTGGGGTAAAAATTATCGTAAAAATCTCAAAGTGCTGAAAGTTTTTCCGATTTTCTCTATACGTGTAACATCCTACCCACCATTCACTGATTTGATGGTAGCGCGGGGGTAATTTGGGCCATCCAAACGATAAACGAAACCTATTTTATTTCCAGTTGGGAAGGGAAACAACAGTATATGAGTCTCGGAAACAAAATTTGGGTATCAAATCTTTATGCGCTCTTGCCTTTACGTTGTTTGCTGAACTTGCCTCGTCCTAAATTTAGCTAAAGGAACGAGTAGTGGCCAGAATTACCCCCCCCCCCCCCCCCCCCCGCCCCCCCCCGCACCACCCCCACTCTTTTTTTTATTCTCTTTTGCAGCTCGCAAGCAGAGTTTGCCCGTCTTATCTAAATGTAGCTAAAGGTACGAGTAGTGGCCCGAATTACCCCCGCACCACCCCATTCCTTTTTCTTCTCTGTTGCAGCAGTTCGCAAGCAGAACAAGGAGGGGTCGAAGGAGCCGGAGAGAACGCTCCCCCCGAAGAAGCAGCAGAAGACCGCCCGACTCAGCAGAAACAAGAGCCGAAAAGCCGAAACAAGGAGCAAGTGGCGGTACGTAACGTACTGTACTTAGTTGTATGCAAGATTGTTGTCATAAACACATACCGCGAAAAGCCGTCATTGGTGTGAACAAGTCGCTCAGCTGTTGTCCGTTTGTTGACGGACACTATGTGGGTGTTGTAGGTTGTTGACGAAATGACAAAAACCCCACACAACACTCAAATGCTTTACATTATTCTTCAACAAACGGACAACAACTGAGCGACTTGTTGTCAACAAATGACGGTTCTTCGCGGTATGTGTTAAGCGTGGCTGGCCGTATTGACCAGTTGCGCTAAGCTTCTGGGTGGTCGCGAGTGGCCCCCGCGGTATCTAAACTAGTCAGGGAAAGTTAGATCAGTGCAGACGGGGACGTCGACGTCGTTCAGTCATCTGGGTGCGGGAAAAGAGGGCGGTAAAAGAGGAATACCGTATTTACCGGTGCATAGCCCCATGGGGGTATGCTACAAAAAGTTGAGAGGTCCTATATGGGGGTATGGCGGTGGGGGGGTTGTCGTGGGGCACTTTTTATGTTTTGAGAAGGTGCGCAGAGGCATATTTTTTAGGTCAAAAGCACGTGTTGTAGGGTATAATTGAGGTCAAAACACGGTTATTCTAGTATAATACACCCCAAGCAGGCTTATAGGCATCTTAGCTCCATCTCAAAATAGCTATGGGTAGCTTATAACAGCCTACTGTAGGTAGGTTCAGGTACTGTACAGTACATATGGGGGTATAGGTGCGGGGGTTATGCGTGGGCATCATTTTTTTATGTTTTTTTTGCCGATGAGTTATGTGGTTGGGGGGGGGGGGGGGTTATGCCTGGGAGGTTGGGGGTTATGCACCGGTAAATACGGTATGACAATATAGAACAGACATCAGACGACCCGTCAGTACCGACCTAAACTTTCGCTAAGTACCGCGAGGCCACCTCGCGACCAGCCGAAGTCTTAGCGCAACTGGTAAGTAAGGTCGTCCTACTGATGGCGAACGGTTTCTCTACGAACCGTGGTCAATAACCAACACGTTATAATGGGAGTTGTGATGTGAACACTCTGGGTTACCCACAACCTACTGTATGTACGTACACCCGTATATAATATCGTTCTTTTATATACACAACAGGAGGAAATGGGCGCTGGAGGCGACGCGGGCACAAGGAGTCAAGCGGTGGCGGGGAAGAAGACCAAGCAGGCCGTGCTCGCTCATCGACTCGACCCGTTCAAGGGCAAGCGAGGCGGGAAGGGCATCGAAGGTTAGAACATACCCCAAACTGGCCGGACTCGAAATGCCCATCAACCGCATCCTGCGCAAGATGAGAAAGAGTAAGTGACAAGCAACTACACAGGGTACTCTGGGGTGTAAACCCGGACGCGGGGTAAACCAGGACGCCTAATCTTTTCTGAACTTGCCACTTGAGCAGACAATAAAAATGGTAGGTAGCTCATTTGAAAGAGGAGAGCTCAAGGATTCGATTGGTAAAACACTTGTCTCAATCGGTCGTATGTTTGCTGAGACAGTAGGTGTCCGGGTTTACCCCCCCGGCCTGGGGTTACCCCAGCAGTACCCTACATGAATCAATTCTTTGCAGCCTTCAAGGGCAAGCACATGGTGGGCAGGGGCGACAAGGGCAAGATGGCGGGGTAGGTCCACGACGGCCGTGATGGAGTACCTGACAGCCAAGCTCCTGGAGTTGGCCGGCAACGCCGCCAGAGACAACAAGCGGAAGCGCATCCTGCGCCGTCGCGTCCGGCTGGCCATCCGCAACGACGAGGAACTCAATCGCCTGCTCGATGTACGCGTCTGTATAATAATGGTATCTACATAGGGTAATATGAGGAAAACCCGGCAATGGGAAAATT
>JASAMW010004549.1:0-17658 GCA_030247985.1 Epsilonema sp. ZAB3_2
GTGATAAAGTTGAGATGGGAGTCCACATTTTTACCTTTGACGAAAACAATGTCAGCACGAGCTAGGAGAGCACAAAAAATTGTATACCATATACCTGCTGTACTGGCAAAACCCGCTACAAAATGGCTAATAGGTGTTCTAAGACGACTGCGGTTGCTTTAACTTTATAGTTGCACTTTTCACTTTGCCATAAAATCCAGGTTGTCTCCAGCAGCAGTTCCTTGACTATGAGCAAGCAGCTTCCGTATAGAGTCAATGTATGCATCGATATTGTCCATCGTCGGTCCTTTCCGGCAATCTGCAACGTATCCATCAAGCCCTCCCTGTGGCTGGCTGGCTATGGCTGTGGCCGTAGCTGCATGCTCAGACAATGTACGGGAGAATGCGCATGAGATGAGTGCTCACTTGGTAAAGGAAGGGTGGAGGGCGCTGAGCAGTTGCTGTTTCTGCTGGGCGAGCAGGGTGGCGAGACGCAGCTGCTCCTTTCTCTCCGCGTCCAGCCGTGCAGTCGCCACTCGAAGAGCCGTCAGTCTGCCTTCCAGTGCCTCCTCTTCCTCCTCCAACTGCGTCACCTCCTGACGAACTCGACGCAATTCCGATCTCGATCTATAATAACTAGAGATGTGACAGGGCGAACCGGATCTGAAAATTGCCCCGGCCGGAGCCGGATCCAAGCCCAGAAAATGCTTTAGCAAACTATCGTAGAAAAGATGCGCAACCATATTGCTCATTTGATTGATGCCAAAATGCGTCACGTATCACCACATAGCATCGTCCGTCACCCATCAGTACAGAGGCTGGTCTATTTGACTATTACATATTACTGATGCATACCCGGCTGCATCACATTTTGCCCGTTAAACTTGTAATTTTACCTTTTCAGAAATCCTTACCCGGTAAAACCGGGTAGTCAGAGATTTTTACCGGGTAAATCCGGTAGAATGTATGGCCTGGTTTGCAGGCGAATTTACTGATGGTCGTCGTAGCGGTCGTGCAAGACTTTGTGGGCACAACGACACTCTCAATTCCGTCGAATCTCGTTATGTCGTACGTACAGGTCCGCAGAACATGTGTAGCGATCGGAATGTACGTACTAAGCAAACATGGAACCAAAAAATAACTCCAGTTCATTTGATTGGAGAAGTTTTTCGGCCCAATGACCAAGGAAGCCTGCGTGCGAATTGCGGACGTCGAGGGTATAAAATGAAACCTAGGCAATATCCTAATGATACGTATTTAGTTTAGATGTTTATGTGCTTGGGTTCGTAAAAGGTCAGCAACAAGCACAGAAAGAAAAAGGTCTGAAATTTCACGAGAGTATCTCGAGAACTGGTAGTACTCCTGCACAAAACTTGCTTGAAATAGCTCGATCATACATACAGCCATCAATTTTTTCCTGGTACTCGCAGTGCAAGGTGGTAGGCTGTAAAGTCCCGAGTTCCGGCGGTAAAAATTTTTACCGGCTCCGGTAATACCGGCAAGGCCAGGCGGTAAAAGGTAAGCCGGGTAAATTTTACCGACTAGGAGGGTCCATACCAAAATACCCCGAATACCGCGCACCAAAGTACAAGAAGCGCAAACAAAACAGCAAGCATACCCAAATCCAGAAATTCCAATATCGATGTCACCGCTAAAGATAGCCGCAGAGCATCCGGTCCTACAAACAAGCGCCCCATTTCGCGTGCGTCTCATACAAAAAAGGCCAAAAACCAACACATCACCGCCAAGGGCACAGGTGCCATGCTCATGAGGATCCCACCTTCAACTTACCTTTCCCTTTTCGCTTCTTTGCCTCTAAAAAAACAAGGGCTTTCACCAAAAAAAAAAACCCAGCAAAGCAAACAACCAAGTAGTGGGCCTTTGCCCATGCTGCCGCCACATTCGCAGATTTTTCTCCACGTTCCAGTAGTCATACCGCAAAAAACAAAAGCGCAGCTCGCAAAGGCCCAAAGGCAACTTTCTGACATAAGAAAAAAAAAACATAAGGCCAGATATATTTCATAGTCGCCAGAATAGTGCTAGGCATTCAAGACGCGTGCTAAAATAGACACAAAGCGGATTTCGTCCGTGCTTCGTGTACTCCTATATAGAAAGACACGCATAGCAAGGACAGAGTCCGAAGCAAACCTCGACAGAATAAAACAACAGAAAACAAAGGCAAAAAAAACAACAAGCGCAGCCTACTCCTCACAAAGCCCAAACCTCCTATCAACGCTTATGTTCATTTCATGCGAGACAGACGGCGAGAGCTGGCAAACGAAAAGCCGGGTCTTCGCATATTGGAAATGAACAAGGTTTTAGCTCAGGAGTGGAATGCCTTGGATAAGAACAAAAAGCAGGTACTCGCACTATAATAGAGCGCATTCCTTACATCCTTAGTACCAGTGGGAAACAGGATGTCGCCTAGTAGTAGCTTTGCGTTTACAGAAATACGTTGATATGACGAAGTTGGACAAGGAGAGATATGCGGCTTTGTACGAGGAGTACAAGAAGACTGACAGCTATCGCCAGTTCAAGAAAGGTTTATGTGTTTCGCCTGTTGAACTTTTATACCACCATCTGAAATTTTATAGTCTGGTCAGACAGAGTTTGCTATGGGACTCAAGTCGTCCTGTGCAGTATGCATGTACTTCTACTAAATAGGAGTACACGAAGCACGGACAGAAATCCGCATTTGTGAATCTATTTTACGCAACGCGTCTTGAATGCCATAGCAAACTCTTACTGGCCAGACTATAGAAATAAATAAATACTAGGCCTATAATAGTATTTATTTATTTCTTACAATCCGTCCAACGAAAGTTGCCTTTGGGCACTTTGCCCGAGCTGCGCAATTTACATGATCTCCTGCGGTATAGGACTACATGGAACGTGGAGAAAAATCTGCGAATGTGGCGGCAGCATGGGCAAAGGCCCAATACTACACTCTCGGTTAGCGATTTGCTTTGCATGAGGTTACATGTTTATTATTTGGTGAAAGCAACCTTGTTATTTTTAGAGGCAAAGAAGCGAAAACGGGAAAAGGTAAGTTGAAGGTGGGATCCAATCCAACTGAGCATGGCACCATGTGCCCTTGGCGGTGATACGTGTTGCAGATTTGTCTTGGCACTTTTTTGTATGAAGACGCAACGCAAAGAAATGGGGCGCTTTGTTACTGTAGGACACGGATGATTCAAATGCAGGCTCCGATGTGAAACTAAAGCCAGGTGACATACCGATATTCACCGCAGAATTTCTGGAATTCTCAAGGGGTATGCTATGCTGTATTATGTACATTGCGCACTTCATATGTACTATTGGTGCAGCAGGTATCTTTACCGGGTAAATTTTACCCGGTACCTGGACAATTTTGAGTCGGTAAAATTTACCGGCTTACCTTTTACCGCCTGGCCTTGCCGGTATTACCGGAGCCGGTAAAAATTTTTACCGCCGGTACCGGATTTTACCGCCTACCACCTTGCACTGCGAGTACCAGGTAAAAATTGATGGCTGTATGTATGATCGAGCTATTTCAAGCAAGTTTTTGTGCAGCAGTACTAAGTTCTCGAGATACTTTTTGTGAAATTTCACACCTTTTCTTTCTGTGCTTGTTGGTGACTTTTTACGAACCCAAGCACATAAACATCTAAACTAAATACGTATCATTAGGATATTGCCTAGGTTTCATTTCATACCCTCGACGTCCGCAATTGGCACGCAGGTTCCCTTGGCCATTGGGCCCAAAAACTTCTCCAATCAAATGAACTGGAGTTATTTTTTGGTTCATGTTTGCTTAGTACGTACATTCCTATGCTTACACATGCTGTGCGGTACGTACGTACTACATAACGTAATTCGACGGAATTGAAAGTGTCGTTGTGCCCCACCAAAACTTTGCAACAACTGTTACGACCACGACCACCAATAAATTCGCCTGAAACTAGGCCACACATTTTACCGGATTTACCGGGTAAAAATTTCTGACTTACCGGTTTTACCGGGTAAGGATTTCTGAAAAAGGTAAAATTACCGGTTTACCGGGTAAAATGCCACGCAGCCGGTATGCACCAATAATATGTACAGTCAATAGACGAGCCTTGTACTTATGGGTGACGGACGATGCTATGTGGTGATACGTGACGCATTTTGGCATCAATCAAATGAGCAATATGGTTGCGCATCTTTTCTACGATAGTTTGCTACAGCATTTTCTGGGCTTGGATCCGGCTCCGGCCGGGGCAATTTTGCAGATCCGGTTCGCCCTGTCACATCTCTAGTTATTATAGATCGAGATGCGGAATTGCGTCGAGTTCGTCAGGAGGTGACGCAGTTGGAGGAGGAAGAGGAGGCACTGGAAGGCAGACTGACGGCTCTTCGAGTGGCGACTGCACGGCTGGACGCGGAGAGAAAGGAGCAGCTGCGTCTCGCCACCCTGCTCGCCCAGCAGAAACAGCAACTGCTCAGCGCCCTCTCCCACCTTCCTTTACCAAGTGAGCACTCATCTCATGCGCATTCTCCCGTACATTGTCTGAGCATGCAGCTACGGCCACAGCCATAGCCAGCCAGCCACAGGGAGGGCTTGATGGATACGTTGCAGATTGCCGGAAAGGACCGACGATGGACAATATCGATGCATACATTGACTCTATACGGAAGCTGCTTGCTCATAGTCAGGGAACTGCTGCTGGAGACAACCTGGATTTTATTGGCAAAGTGAAAAGTGCAACTATAAAGTTAAAGCAACCGCAGTCGTCTTAGAACACCTATTAGCTATTTTGTAGCGGGTTTTGCCAGTACAGCAGGTATATGGTATACAATTTTTTGTGCTCTCCTAGCTCGTGCTGACATTGTTTTCGTCAAAGGTAAAAATGTGGACTCCCATCTCAACTTTATCACTAACATTATCACCCCTCAACGACAGTAGAAACATCACGGAAAACGCTTGGTAAAACGTCACACAGGCCACACGCACACGAGGCACGACAACGAAATTCGTTTGCAATGTACATTCTACAGAGTGTCTCATAATAAACCGTCCACCTTTCCGTGCATGTAACTCTGGAACAACATCTTAGATTTTCATGCGGTTTTTTGTATTTTGTAGCCAAGGCTTCAACAAGTAGGTGTACAAAATTTCAACTAGGTGGTCCACATACTTCGGAAACTACGACGGTTTGAATCTCGAAGCTCAAAATCGACGTTTTCCTACTATGGAGAAAATATCGGATTGTCTTTGTAGACCTTTTCAAAAAATCAAGATACCCTGTTTCATCGTTTTCTATGCTGGCACTGGGGATAATGCATGAGATACACAATCTTTAAGCAATGCTACCAATACTGGGAGTTCTTTTTTTCATTACGAGGCTAAGTTTAGTATGAATCATGTTCACACAACTTTACTCCTAAATCGGCACTACCAGTTCGAAAAACTCTTGTCAATCTTTGACCGCTGGAGGAAAAAGGTGTTTGAGGAGCTTCCAGTGGGCCTAGGAAGCTAAAATTTTGTACACATCTCAGTTGAAGCCTTGGCTACAAAATAAAAGAAACCGCATGAAAATGTAATATTTGGTTCCAGAGTTACATGCACGGGAAGGTGGACGGTTTATTATGAGACACCCTATACATAGTACGTACGTACGGAACAGGCCATAGAAGGGACAGAGACAAATCCTGCTCGCGTAGGAAATTTACTTATGCACACCTAAAGGTAGAATCAAAGTGTTGGTTGGTACGATGAGTGAGTATTACTAAGCACAGTATGCAGGCACGTTTGCACCGGTTGAGGATGAACTGCGCGCTCACGTGCTGTAGGCCTAAGCTAGCTTGCGTTGTTCCAGTAGTCGTTGACGATACGTCTTTTTCTTCGGTTTTTTGGTGGGTTTTGAACTAATGCGACGTTTACTATCGTCGAAGCGTTCCATCATCTTCATGCGATTTGCTCTTGATCTGGACTGGAAGAATCGGGATAGCTTCGGTGAAAGGTGAGGCTTCATCATATCATTGGCCTTGTCAAATAGGAGATTTTCTAAAGTGAAGAAACAATTACGGTACAACGTATCCGATCCGTGCGCTTCCGTACTTCGTTCGTATACTGGGGAATATATAATATAGGGTACATACGTGATTTGGATCTGTGTTTGAAGTGAAGTGAATTGTGATTTCCTGCTTCCTTCTTTTTGAAGCTCTGCTGAATGTCGGAGCTGGACCTGCACTCCGTCAGTGCGAAAAATTCCACTTGCTCGATGTTCTCATCCACGAACAACTCCGGCTCTAATAGATGGTCCTCCCGATTCAGAAGACAATTGTCTTCCTTGTTGGGCTAGAAATATACAACATACCGTTTAGTTTACCGATTTTTACGCTGCACACTGCACAGCCCCGCCCGGGTATGCAAAAATTGAGAGGTCCTATATGGGGCATGCAGGGGGCTACGTTACGTATGCAACGGTAATATGGTATTGTAAGTACATTTGTGTATCGTACTTTTACCGAAGTGTAATAGAACATTCCTGAGCGGCAATCAAAGCCAAAGGCTCGCTGAGAAGTAAGACAAAGTTCCAGGCACTCTTGGTAAGAATCCACGGTGATAGTCTGCTCATTGAAACCCACCAGAATTTTCTGTGGAAATCGATCCACTACACCACCTTCGCATTCGCTCACAACTTCCTCTAAAGGAAAAAATATAAAAAGTCATAGCTCCACAGGAGCAAGATTACTACTTTTTAAAAAACTAATTGCTTACGGTCAAAGCACATCTTGTCGTAGTAGACATTTGTGGGATTCTCTCTCAAGATGCCATTTTGTATGGGTGCTGCTGCTTGCGAGCTTAGGCCGCAGTTTCTCGTGTCTCTCATGAAATTGAAGCTAAGACAGTCAAACGAGTCGCCGTCCGGAGTCTGCAACATACAGTGGAAGATCATGGCTACAGCAGGGTAGAAGGATAATGATTTATGTGTGTTAGCTGGTTGCAGTGCTCACATTCATGTACAGTAGGTTCTTGTTTTATCCACTGTTATGTGTACCATTGTACCCGTAAGGTACTGTATGTACTATGTAGGTTATGTGCTGTATATTTTGCGTGGTGGATAGAATACGGCAGTATACGGTATCGGCTTGGCAGGCGAGGCGACAATCTTCTTCAGAGAGTCCGGAAAACTCGATGCCATTGGCTTCCACCAACTCCAGGCCATCCGCTTTCTGGAAGAGAGGAACGGTGTTTGATGGACAAAATCCTAAAATAGCAACCCATGACGACCAATAAATTATTATCTCCTCAATTTCAGTTGCAAAAATTACTTGATGATATAAACAACTACATGCAGTGGTATTATTTATGTTTATTGCCGCCGCACATCCGGATCAAGATGCGCATTAGGTTGTTATGGGCCAATTCGCATAAACTTTCTTTTTCGTCGGATGAACGTACTTTTTATTACGGATCTGGGCCACTCACTCCTTGCGTCATTGGGTTGTCATCCCATTGTCGGAGATGAAAATGGGCCATAGAAATCTTTAAGGTTATTTATACGACACTATGATACTAATAGTAAAAAATACCCCACGAAGTGCCATAATGGGCACAAAAAATCTTTTGCCTCAAAAAATTATCTACGTTCTCAACGGCCAAAGTACCTTTTCCTGTTCCAACATAGAACCAAAGAACATTCCCATAAATAACACACGAATTTCTTAGTCTGGCTGGACAAATGATGGCCCCTTCTCCGTTCCATCCACATCCAGTAATGAAGCAGCGAGGAAAATAGGGGCAACGAAAGGATAAGAATGTGGGTACGCATTGGCATGTTTTATTGGTTGAGAACCCTGCTACCCTATGTATGTACGTATGTACACAACACGCCGCTGCCGAAGGACATCAGTTATAAAAGTGAGCCGTCACCCACAGCTTACGTCCAAGAATGAGTGAGGGCGGAGATGGTGCCTCTATTCCCACAGGTGACGGAGGTACAGTAGCTGGCGGCAGCGTTGGTGTGATTCCGGGCGGACGGGGTACTGTTGAAATGCATCCACTCAGCGATTTCTCGTAATAGTCGTAACCTTGAAAGGACCACAACCGAGCCGGATTTTGTCTTCCGCTGAGTGCGAACAGATCGCAGATGCCCCGCGTGTTGTCGTAGACGAAGGACTTGCACTCGTAGCTGCCGCCGGTATGAACACTGCTGGATACGCAGAAGTCGGCGCAGTCCTCCGGGTCAAATCCGAGACGGCGCTCGAACGGTGCTGCTCTTATGATCAGACAGTTTCTGTAGCGGGAGAAGCACTGCGCCAAATCAGGGCGCATCACATCCAAAGGAGTCTCGCCTGGCATCCCTGAGGCGCGCTGTTTTTTGCGATGATGTCGATTGGGATGCGGCTGCGACCGCTGACGATGTTGTTGCACCGCCGCAAACGCATTCGGATTACTGTTGTAACCACTACTGTAAGAGGAGACTGATTGCTTGATGTAGCTACCACCCTGAGGTCGGTGGCTACCCGGAGCTGAAAGGATGTGTACACATTCATAGACAACGTTCGGCTTTACATCTCCCCTCCCAGGACTGCGTGCGTGCAGCCGTCACAAAGACAAAGTGTAAGTAGTAGTGTACGTACAAATGCAGGGTATCTCGGGACAGGACCAAAATTTTTCAAAGCACCCAGAAAAATTTTAAAGCACCCAAAATTGATGTAAACTGACGACATTTATCAGCTGATACCTTGCTACAATAAGAGTAGTACCATAGAGCATGCCTAAGGGCTTTCATTCTTCCTACTTTCCAGCTTTTATGGATGGCCCATGTACTACCAGTACTGTACTATTTTGTCTAGCAGAGCAATTCGCGCTGGTCTTGTGTACGTACAGGGTAGTACATACAAATATACGAATCCAATCTATGTATGTGTAGGCCTACATGGCACACACAAGTACGTACATGCATACATAGGCCTACATAGAAAATCCACAAGTAAATTTAGGTGCATTGCATGCACAGGCAATCTTTACCTTGCCAGCGCCAGGTAATTAATTTTACCATGCCATGCCTGCCAGCATGCGTTGGGCTACTATCAAATCACATGAGAATTGGGTGAAAATTCGCCGAAGGCGAAAAATTTTTTGAAAAATGATCTCAGAAACGCCAGAAAACGCATCACCGAAGAGCTGTGCGTTGCTGCCTATGTAAAAATATTTTTTTCAAAGCACCCTCAGCGAAAATAAAGCACTTTTAAAGCACTTTACAGTCGGGTGCTCAAATCAAAGCACTTTAAAGGAAATAAAGGAAATAAAGCACCTCGAGAAACCCTGCAAATGAGCGTAATCAATTATTACCGAGTGGAAATCCGTATGCATCGTATCGATGCGACTTCGCTTGATAGTAGTAGGCGTGACAGTTGTGGCCGATCAATACGATGAGGATGCAGCTACAGCCGTGTAAAAGCAACTGATTCATGGCTAATTTCCAGAGGTAAAAGGAGGAAAAATAGACGAGTGTCGAAAAGTCAGGATCAAAGTCACGAGACCCTCGGCGAAATGCCTCGTCTACTTACTTGCACCGCGACACGTGTGGCGCGAAGAGGGGACGGCGCGAAATGAGATCATCCCAATGAATCAATCAGGTCACTTGATTGTCATCGCTCCCTTTGCCAAGCGGGCTGTAATTCGTCTCAATCGCGACGGAGCGTCGCACAGCGGAGCGGACCCTCACTCACATCACACACACAGACCGCGATTAGACCTGCTGATCAGCCGACTGGGCTTCCGACATCAACGCATAGAAATCAAAGAGGGGAGGGATAATTGGGCGGTCCAAGTACGTACTATCGCAAAGGGCGGGACGTCCCCAAGAAAGAAAGAGCAATCCCCCAGGTGCGCAACCGCACAAACAACGTTGAAGATAGGGCGGAGAAAGATGAATACCAAAGTATTATGTATTTATAGAATTTCCAACAATCCTAGACAACACAGTTCCATCATTTTCTCCGCAAATATCCATTCAGATCGCATACGTACGTACGCAGACCACAACAGACAGAACGTAGACAATGCCTCCGTAATTGTGTACGTACGTATGTAGACTGCAACTCATCGTCAGCGACAGAATTGTCTGGAGTCGTTTGTCTTCATTTTCTTCGGAGCGAACACCTTATGCTTGATAATCTCTTTGCGCCTTCTGCGATGACCACCCGGATCGGAGCGCCGCCCAATGGCCGCCGTCTTCCTACCACCAGACAACGCTAAAACGCAAATCTTTCCATTAGTCTCTCCTTTGTCTGCGCCTTCTCCCTCCCCGTCCCAGCAGGACTACTATACAACACAATTACAGTACAATACACGTACGTAGTTCGACGAATGGAGGGTGTTGAAAGCCGAAGGATTTGGCGACGCCGGCCAGGTCCAACTCCTGCAAGTTGAAGATATCCTTCAGCGTGTGCGAGTCGTATGCGCGCACACACGACTTGTAGGCTTCTTTCGCCGACTGATGCAAAAAGTAGTTCTGCTCCATGAGCTTCTCCAACTGAAATCATACACACACAGTTATCCAGCCAATACATTTCTTTAGTGTTACATTCAAAACGTCGTGCCGCTGTGTACAGCACCGGGGCGTACCTGTGACTGAATGTTGGCTATTTTGGACCAGGAGAATTCGTACTCGTTCAGGGGCACCCGGGCAGCTTTCAGATAACTGAGAAAGCCCAACTCCTCTGGACGCAGAATGAGCAGCGCGTTGCCCACTCCACCTTCTCCACGCGCCGTCCGCCCCACACGATGAATGTACTCCTACATGCAGCACATGCGGTGGCAAGGCAACAACCAACAGCCTCTGATCTGCGTACTACTACTACCTTGGGATCATCGGGTGGGTCATATTGCACGATCCAATCCACGGCGGGAATGTCCAGTCCTCTGGCTCCCACATCTGTGCACAACAATATCTTCTCCGACTTCGCCTCACAAAAATTCAAGAAAGTGCTCGTCCGTTTCTGTTGCTTTTGTTTGCCCTAAAGCATCACCATGAAAGCAGCCAGCATGGCGGTCGGTTCAACCATCAAAGTGTACGCACTCATCTGAATGCCTGCTAGTGCCTTTTACACCGGTGATGCGTTTACGTGAATGCTGGAGACTGGCAAGTCGATGTAGTTGAGCAATTCCGCGTGGAACTTGACGGAGTTGCAAGACGAAAAGAATACCATCACCTTCTTTTTCCTATTTTTCTTCAGAAAAGTGAACAGTAGCAGAAACCTCTTCTCCGATGGACACACAACGTATCCCTAAAATAAACAGGAACAACTTTTTGCTCGCCCAGTAATGCGTCTTCGCGTAGCATTCTATCAAACGTGCTCTGATTACCGTTGTGCCTCCGGGACTATCGAGATATGTCCCATGCGGGTTTCACTCGGAGATATACATGGGGCAAAATTTATGTTTTAATAGAGAGGTGTGTAGATGCTCATTTTTGAGGTCAACAGCATACGTTTTAGGGCATAATTGAGGTCAAAACAGGCTTATTCTAGCATAAAACATGCTTAGCTAGGCTTATAGGCATGTTGGCTACAGCTTAGCTTATGAGCAGCTTTAGGCGAGAAAGATTAGGCTCAGGTACCTCAGGATAATCCCCCTGGTGTATTACCCCATGTACTGGATATACTGTACACAGGACAAAATTCATGTTTTTCCAACCCTCAGTCCGCCGTATCGTTGTGCACCGTGCCTGTGTGGACCTCTGTATTTATATGGAACTACATGTACTAAGTAGGGCGCGTGCGTAGACGGTTGCGAAGCAACTGTCTACGCGCGCGCGCGCTGTACACTTTCTATAGCGGCGTGAACCGCTGCGTAGGTTCAACAACACAAAGATACGGCGGACAGATGGAATGGGGGTTACCCACATTGGGGATACAGCCAATTATACGGTACCTGCGTGAGACCGTGTACGGTTGCAGTCTCGGCATTTTCGTCAATGCCTACGTACATCGGCTCCTTCACCAGTGCCAGTTTGGCCAAATGCTCCGTTTTCTTCGTTTGAGTTGCCGAAAATAGCATCGTCTGACGCTTCTCTACAATCATCGTATGCACAATAACCAAGCACACAAAAACTACATGCTCAAATTTTAAATGTCATTGCCTATACATACATACGTATACTAACAACTCACTGGGAAGGAGGCGGATAATCTGCTGCATTTCTTGCTCGAAGCCGATCTGAAGTATGCGATCAGCTTCATCAATCACAAGACACTGCAAATTCTTGAAGACAAAGTCCCTTGTGCTCTAGAAGCAAAACAAAGCAACCCCGTATGAAATCGGCGCCGGAATGCTGCACAGTTACGTACAAACACTCATGTACAGCAGTACATGAGCCACCGGAATTCTTCGTCTCTGATGGAGCACAGTTGCGCAACCATTGTGAGTTGTGCGGGGAGTTGTGCAACCGTGGTCAACCGACATATGGCAAGGGATTTCTTAGACACCGGTGCAACGGTGGACAATGTTGTTCACGGTTGACCACAACTGCCATCCACGATTTTTCAACTGGTCGCCAGCAGAGATTACGGTGGCTGTTAATCCATACTGAATATGACTGCCACAACTACTACTACTTGATGCGCAACGGTCCGTACCAGAAAACATCGACAACAAAGGCCTTACATATACAGGGTGTCCCAAAATAAACCGGCCACCTTTCCATGCATGTAACTCTGGAACGACACTTGAGATTTTCATGCGGTTTTTTTATTTTGTAGCCAAGGATTCAACTGAGATCTGTACAAAATTTTAGCTTCGTACACCCAGTGGAAGGTGCTCAAACACCTTCTTACTCCGGCGGTCAAAAACGAGGGTTTTTCTAACTGGTAGTGCCGATTTAGTGGTCTTTTGTGCATGGGTCCAAGATATAATTACTAGTCTCGTAATGAAAAAGAAAGTCCCAAAATGCTAGGAAATGTGAATCTTGATGTGTTCGACTCACATACGAAGATGTGATAACCTATACTCACTATTGTCGAGTCGAACGCGGACATGAGTCTGTTAGCAACCTAATACGGTAACGTACTTATGCACTACATTTGCATAGGACAGACTCATGTACGCGTCGCGCTCTGGCTGCAAACAAGACAGCAGCCGCATATCTAGTTTTGTTACTTGTTTGTAACCCAGATTATTCTTGCAAAAAATCTTTTGTTCTGCACGGTCGTACATAGCGAGACCAGACAAGAACGCTCCACAATACAGAAGGCTGAAGATAGAACAGACGACAATAGCTACCGGCCAAGCACGGTTACGAACATTGGTGTAACAACACCTGGCGACACAACAACTGACGACGCCTCTTCCGTCACAGCTCTGTCGACGACATTTTCGGACTAACGGGGACGCCCAGAAGCCGACGATTCCGACATGCCTGACGAAAATGGCACTGTTCCAACTTCGAGTCGCCTGCAAATTCAGCCTCTACAGAACTGGATGCAGCTTCCAGGAGAGCCGACTGCTGATTTTCGGCAATGGGTGGAGATGTTCAACATCCACACCGATTTGCAGAACTCAAATCGACCCGCTGACCAGCCGCTTACTGACAAGCAGCTGAACAATTTCTTCGTTCTGAACTTGGGCGCAGAAGCGATGAGAATTTTCCAGACGACGCCAGCATACGACAAGAAGGACAATATGCCGCACTCCGAATTCCTGCAAGCGGCTATTCGTCAATTCGCCCCGCGCACGACTTTGAGCAAAGCTTGTTTTGAGTTTAACTTTTGCCGTCAAGGCTCTAGTGAGACTGTGGACGAGTTTTACACAAAGTTGCGTGCACTCGCACCGGACTGCCAATTCGGAGATCAGCTCGAAATTCGACTGATGGTGCAGCTGGTCTGTGGATGCGCGGATGCGGAAACGCAGAAAGATCTACTGGCGAAACCGAAACTGACTCTTGACGACGCGTTGGATATCATGAGGGCTCAGGAGTTGGCCCGATCCGAGTCTAGCAAGCTCTCCAACTCCCAGCAGCAGTCCCAAACTGTCCATCGTGTCCAGGTGCAGAAACCGACGCCCAATGCCTACGAATGGGAATGCCTACGTACGTACTTTGAATTGAATTGCCTACGTACGTACTTTGCCTTACGCAATGGTTGGCTGCTGCAAAGGCCACGCTTTCTTTTGGCGCTTTGCCATTATTATTGTTGTCATCTCTTCCCTCTACGGTCTTCGTTCATCATTCTGGAAAGCTGGTTGGTTCTCTGGGTCTGTAGCGGTTACTCAGTACTGTACGCGGACCTCAAAACGTTGCTACCGTACATCGCGGCACTGTCCGACCTCTTTCCAACGTCGCCGTCATCCACCATCTGCGCTCATCGTACTGGTGGCCTTTCTTGCGCTCTGTGGCGATGTCAGCCCCAACCCTGGGCCAGGCGCGGCGCCATCTCCCATCGCTCCCGCCATTGTCCCTCGCTCTACACCTGCGGCGCCAGTTATTGCTTCAGCAAATGTCAATTCCCTCCCCTCAAAGCTCAATGACATCACGCTGCTTCTTCATCACACTGAATTAGCTGCGCTGGCACTACAGGAAACAAAACTAGATAAAAATATTCCAAACAGCCAGATTGACATCCCTGGCTATTCCTTCTTTCGCCGCGATCGCCCTCGGGGGGGCCGGAATGGTGGTGGAGTTGGAATATACGTGCTGTCTTGCCTCAAACCAGTCCCCCTCAAACTTCAGTCACATCGACAACTGGAGCTAACTGCCGTCGAACTACGTCTGCGGAATCAGCGCATAACTGTTGCCTCTTTTTATAATCCATCAAAAGCCAAAGCTGACGACTTTTGCACTGCCCTTGCTGATGCCTTGGCCGAACTGGTAGCCCGGAAAGTTCCCTTAGTTCTGCTAGGTGATTCCAACATTGACTTACTACACAATACCGAAACCGCGCGCATCCAACCGCTGTTAGACGGCTTCAAACTTAGCCAGCTTATCTTGGAGCCAACTCACAAGGGCCACCTCCTAGATCAGATATACATATCGCATCCTCCTCTTTGCTGTTCGTCTGGAGTTTCGCCACCAATCGAGAACCAGCACTTGGTTACCTGGGTTCAGCTTACAACTGCTTCTGATCCTCCACCTTCTTCTCGGACTGAAGTCTGGAAATGGGAAGAGGGTGACTGGGACCTGGCGCGTTTTGAGCTGCTCTGGCGTGCAACTCCGGGCCAGCCAGCGGAGGCGCGGAACTTTACAGATGAGGTCGCCGCCATTTCTGCCGTATCTGTAACTGACGCAGTCGACTACTTGCAGGCGGAACTGCTTCGTATCCAGTCGCTCGTAGTGCCACATCGCAAAATCAAAATTCGCAGTCAGGCCTGTCCGTGGTTCAATCCTGACATCGCTCGGGCAGTGCAGAAAAAGCACGCTGCCTGGCTTGACTACCGGCGCACAGGTCTGCCGGCTTATCTATCAAAATGGCGGCGCCTGAAATCACAGGTCAGAGGAATGTGCAAGGCAGCAAAGGGGCATTACGTATCAGACTCTTTCAGCCGTGTCAGTACAATACAACAATTTTGGGCAACAGTGCGCCGTTTTGCTGGCAAAATGTCTCGAGCAATTCCATGCTTACGACTTCCGTCTGGTCAGCTAGCGATAACGGAGCAGGAAAAAGCTACTGCTCTGTCTGCCCAATTTCAACTTCACTTCAATCCGTCTGATATCCCTTGTCCGACCTTTGTCCGCGGCCAAATTGACAACAGCTGGTTCACTGATGAAGCAGAGGTTAGGCACTACTTGGGTGAACTGCAAGGAAGCTGTGCCATCGGATGCGACGGTATTTCTCCGCGCTTGGTGAAAGCCTGCTCAGAAGAGATCGCAGGCGCGATTTCCGCAATTCTCAATCAATGCCTCCAACAGGGCGAGTTCCCACTACAATGGAAACAAGCCCGTATCGCGCCAATTCCAAAAATCTCTGGCACTTCCTCCATGCGGACCCCTAAATCTTGCCTGTTCCTGTGACTGCAAATGCTGTTCTGACTGTCAATTTTCTTTTTCATTGTATTCGGTTGAATCTTCATAAGTTTCAAGTCTACCAATACGAAATCAAGGTATGAAAAGCGCTGCAACGTCAATTATCGTTCCGTATGGTACTGCACGAATGTGCAACCATCTACTGTACAGTATGGTCATCGCTCAAAAATGACTATTACACATCATTCTGTGTATCGAACCACTATGGGCCAACACCCATTCAAACCGACCAACCAGAGGGCCCAGGCCTAGACCCTGGAGACGTACATACGCGACTACGAAGCATAGACGCACGGACATACCGAGTATGAATGAGCTGAGGAGCAGGCACGATCAGAGATAAAAGACGCCATATAGAAAATTCTTCCTAACGCAAAGCGGAGAAATCACTAGAAAAAAGCCCACCACAAAAGCACCAAGAAAACGCCCAGAACACCGCTAAAAGCCAGACCGAACAAAAATCAACCAGCCAGAAAAGAAAAGAAAACCGACAGCACGCCAGAAAAGAAGAAGAAACGCAGCAATATTCGCCGACAAGCCAGAAAGACGCAAATAGGACAAGCTACCTCTAGAGAGCACAACAGACAAGGCAAGCCCGCCACACACCACATCAGCCTATCCTAAATCAAGCGCAAACAAAGCAAAAAGAACATAAGAATCCAAAAACCATCCAAAGCACACATAAAAAAAAAAAAAAAACCCAAAACAAAAAAAATAATTCATACTACTGTACATACGCGCGAGTCAAAGTAAGAAATAACAAAAAAATATAAATGAAAAAAATTATAGATATAGATGGGGGTAACCCGAAGTTTTTGGGCCGAAACCTGATTGATATTTCTCCTTTGTCGGAATTTTCCCGCATTACTGTATCTCAGTCGGGAGAAACAAGCCAAAAAACGGCGATTTATTTTCTAGTGCTTGGCATTAAAAATAGCTGGCGTCGACAATGTTCGTCTCTTTCCGGTGGCCACTAATTGTCTCTTTGTTGGTGATTTATGGGTTGCTACCAAAGTTGAAGCCGAAAAGTCCCCATATAGCACGCAATGCAAATCGGTCGCTTCTTCTTTGCCCTCTACGCCCATCGGGAGTTTCTATAGTATGTATTTATCATGTACGTACAGGGTGTTCCATTTGGATATGAAATGTCGTTTGGGGTTATAACTTGGGAACCACTAGAGTTAAGATGCTGAAATTTTTCCTGCAGATACCTAAGAATATGCATAACCTTGCTAAAAATTTCGTCCCAAAACTCCAATCTGAACATAAGATATTGGTACCTCAAGTTTTGACCACGAAAATCACAAGTTTTTCTAAACGTAAGTGTCTCGGTCGTGTTCAGGCGAATTCTTGTGGTATTTTTATCACAATGCTAGTCAATACGTGGGATCTGTTTGATAGGGCAACAGGAAATCCCAAAGGAGGCATTTTTCTTTCCTGACTTGCTGCATGCACATATCGGTTCACTCAAAGCTCAACTCAGACAAAACCAAACCAGCAGTAGCCAGTACTGTTCGCCCTATCCTGACTCCCCAACTTTTCCTGGTGGATTTTCTCCCAAGCAAGCTACCATGTTCTAGTAAGCTGAAGATCGCCCCTAGAACTTTAAATATTCGTGTGACTGTTCTTTGACATATTGAGTGACATTATGTTGAAGATGCCACAGAAATTCGCCTCAACACCAGACTTT
>JASAMW010004550.1:0-10175 GCA_030247985.1 Epsilonema sp. ZAB3_2
CAGTATAGAAGGATGGTATGAATAAAGGTGTTATATTGTATGTATATGTGTATGTATAATTGTATATTGTATGTATAAGGTATGAAGAAAGGATAAAGTATTATATTGGTGTTATCAGATACTGTAAAACAAGAAACATCAAAGGCTGCAAAATTTGGTCCACCGATATAAAAATGTCACTATGTTGGTAATTTTGGGTCTTTATGAAACAGACTGATGGTGTGTTCAGTGAATCAACTATTACATTGGTGTTATTAGATACTGAAAAGCAAAAAATTTTCAGAGGGTCAAGTATTATATCGGTGTTATCAGGTACTGTAAAGCAAGAAATATCAAAGGCTGCAAAGTTTGGTCCACTGATATAAAAATGTCACTGTGTTGGTAATTTTCTGTCTTTATGAAACAGACTGATTGCGTGTTCAGTGAATCAACTAATATGTTGGCATTACTAGATACTGTAAAGCAAAAAATTTTCAGAGGGTCAAGTATTATATTGGTGTTATCAAAAATATATAATTCTGCTTAGGGGAAGAATGGACGGCTTAGTGTAAACTAAAGAAACCATCCCTGGCGCAGATTCACCCCATTGTAATGGGTTTTTGAAATATCCAATACAATGGATATCCATTTATTTGGGTTTTACGAAACCATTACATTGGGTTTTACAAAACGAAATAATTGGGGAAACCCAATGTAATGGATTCGTAAAACCCATTACAATGGTTTCGTAAAATTATCGATTTTTACGAATCCATTACATTGGGTTTCCCCAATTATTTGGGTTCGTAAAACCCATTGTTATGGTTTCGTAAAACCCAATGTAATGGTTTCGTAAAACCCAAATAATTGGATATCCATTGTATTGGATATTTCAAAAACCCATTACAATGGGGCGAATCTGCGCCAGGGATGGTTTCTTTAGTTTACACTAAGCCGTCCATTCTTCCCCTAAGCAGAATTATATATTTTTGGTGTTATCAGATACTGTAGAGCAAGAAACATCAAAGGCTGCAAAATTTGGTCCACTGATATAAAAATGTCACTATGTTGGTAATTTTGGGTCTTTGTGAAACAGACTGATGGTGTGTTCAGTGAATCAACTATTACATTGGTGTTATTAGATACTGTAAAGCAAAAAATTTTCAGAGGGTCAAGTATTATATTGGTGTTATCAGATACTGTAAAGCAACAAATATCAAAGGCTGCAAAGTTTGGTCCACCGATATATAAAAATGTCACTGTGTTGAAAATTTTGGGTCTTTATGAAACAGACTGATGGTGTGTTCAGTGAATAAACTATTACATTGGTGTTATTAGATACTGAAAAGCAAAAAATTGTCAGAGGGTCAAGTATTATATCGGTGTTATCAGATACTGTAAAGCAAGAAATTTTCAAAAGCTGAAAAAATGTATTCATTCAGGCAGACTTTATTCTGATACACCCTGTACTATACTAATTAATGAAGAAACAGCACTCCATAGGGCACAACGTAACGTGTTCTCAAACACGTTACAGAACAAAAATTTATCAAGAATAAATCGTTACCCATAAAATAGCGTTAACTAATACAGTTAAACTGACTAATGTAAATAAATTTCACTATAAAATAGGCTGTATTTCAATAGAGCAAAATGTAACATGTCATCAGACACATTACCTAAACTTACCAATCTACCTAAAAAAACACGACAAATAACAAACATATACTCATCAAAAACATAAATTTATGTAGAATTTGAATTCTTCCATCTTCCCAAAAAATTACAGAATTCCTGAAAATATTAACCGCCTTTAGAGGCAGCTTGTTACCATTAACCAATACTATTATAATAATTTACCATGTCAATGCCATTTTAGCTTCCTCTTACAATAATAATACGCTCAATTCTGATGAACTGTATTCAACGCAAAATCAACCACTGGTCATGTTGCACACAATGTAGCCTATTATTTTGTCGTAGCTAAATTTAGCCTGGGCATCGTCATCATGCCGGACGGAACGGAAAAATAAAAAAACGCAGAACGTCACCATGCATATAAGCGCATTTGCCATTGGCAATTTCAGAGGCCTACTTTTCGAAACATAGCCATTGTTTCCTAACCTGTTTTGCTTTTATCGCCTAATTGCGTCGTCGGCGTGGCTAGCAACAATAGTACTGTATTGTTCGTTGTGTCCGTTTTGGTTTCCGCCTGTACGTATACAATACAGATGCTAAATATAGCCCCATTTGTAGCTTGACTCAATAGTGACCATTGTACACAGACATTGCGCGTCATTGTTCTATGGTACATGCCTCCGTACATCCCTTTACGGGCGCGTATGTGTACGTACATACGGTACATATGTCGTAGCCGGTTCTCAAATCTAGCTTGATTTCAAATCGAGCTAGCTGGATGTGAAATTCCGAAACAAGCTAGCTGGAAATAGAATTCAACTTCCAGCTAGCTGGTAGTCAAATTTATGTAAAGTGTATTTTTTTATCCACACCCAGAAGAACAACGCAAGATTGGGCGTGAGCTTGTATCTTCAACATGATCATTGTACAGAGACAGACAGAATAGAGCGTACCCAGAACTTGACTGAAAATATAGAGGCAGCTGTGGGATAACCAGTTTTTCCACCTCCACCATACAGTGGTACTCCACCATACAGTCAGTGGGAAAGGATGAAGGCGCATTTGAGATTACCAAAGTATTGGCCCACGAATTCAATGGCCCAGATGAAGAACCACTGGAGAAGGGCACGTTCCTAATCTGGAAGCTTCGGCAATCCACCTGTAGACTGGGTCCCACTGTTGAGGTGATAGAAACGCGCATAGCTGGTTTCATAAACTACTGCCACAACAGAGGCCAGCAAAATGTTCTGTACAAGCGAAAGGCATCTACCACTGACCTGCAAGTCGGAGACCATGTGCTCCTACCCATTACACGGATGGACAGAAGTAATACCTGCCCTAAAAATCTCCTTGCAGAAGTTATCAAAAAGGATGGAAGAAAGTTGTGGCAAGCAAGAAGTTACAGATACCTGATCAAGAAGTCGCGCTCACAAAGGCCTACCGATCTGAAACGAGCTACTCCTGCAAATCGCTGTGCAAATGCCCCAGCAAAATTCGCCACACAAAGAAGTGCCCCTGTTTCAAAAGAGGTTCATCGAAATGCCACAAAGGAGAGATCTGCAAAAACCCAAAATAAAGCTGTTGTCGTCTGCTAATAATGACATTCCTCTATGCTGTTTGATTGACAAGCATGAAAAATGGTTTGAGTCATTGCGAATTAAAGACAGCAGGCACTCAGTTTTAGACCAGCTTTCTTATAATACCTCACCATGTGTAGATTACTGCAAAACAAAGCTTTTTCCCAAAAAGCGCTTGTAAGTTTATAAAAAGCTCTGTGAACATCATATGTGTAGCGCGGAAGATGAGGGCTTTTCGTTGCGAGACCCACTTCGCTCTTCTCTTTTGCTAAAACACACACTTCAGACGCAAACGCGGTGGCTGCGGGTGTGGTGTGTTTTGCGTCTGAGGTGTGTGTTTTAGCGCTTGCCCCATCTGCGCAAAAAAAGAGAAGAACGAAGTGGGTCTCGCAACGAAAAGCCCTCATCTTCCGCGCTACACATATGATGTTCACAGAGCTTTTTATAAACTTACAAGCGCTTTTTGGGAAAAAGCTTTGTTTTGCAGTAATGTACACATGGTGAGGTATTATATGAAAGCTGGTCTAAAACTGAGTGCCCGCTGTCTTTAAATATAAGTTTTTGTCTAAAGCAGCGCCACTTTGCTGGGGGTGTCAAAAAAAATTACAGAAAAACGCTATCTATTCAAAGATTTCACTTCCAGCTAGCTCTTGGACAAATTTTCGAAGGATTTCACAACAAGCTAGCTGGAGATCAAATTCTAAAACCAGCTAGCAAGATTTGAAATCAAGCTTGATTTGAGAACCGGCTACGACACATACATGCAATGGGCATGGGATGTGTCCTATGTACTTTGCATGCAAATTACAAGCACAATAATTGGCTTTGCGTTCACAGCTTGGGCATTTGTGGAGGCGTACGTTGCACATTGTTCAGCTAATGGTGCGCAATTACTCTCTCAATCCGAGTTGTTTGTCAGCTTTGCTCGGTCTGTTCTGTTTACAGTGGAAACTGTTCAAATATTATTTGCCCAGGCTTACATAGACTGGCAGGCAGTGTTATCATCAGAAGTAAAAGATCACTTTGCCGTCCCGTCGCTGTGTTTATTGTAGGCAGAGTGCAAAGTCTCAGTTCATGTTTGATGCAGAGTAGTAAACCTTGGAAAGCCCTGAAACAACACAACATTCGAACAACAGAAGCCTTGAAGAAAGAGAAGAAACCCTCTACAAACCGCCACTGGTGACTTCACCAGTATTGATCACAATTTACCTGGAGAGGGTTGGCCTTGACCCATTGATTGGTCCAGCATTCATCACCGAAACAAAGTGAGAGATTGATTGATTGATTGATTGAAAGACGCAGTACCATAAATCACTGCTGTGTCCTGCACTTGTGCCAAATTTTGATCATGATTTATTAGCAAATTACAACGAAACGGGAAGCTCTGGACACATCCTTACGTTTTCTTCGGTCACTTTACTTTGTCAGCGAAAGATGTGGCCGGACAGCACGATGTGCTGTTTGTTTTATCGTTTTGTTTTTTTCATCAAATCAAATTCAAATTTCCCTTGGAGAAGACATTTTCGAAATTTCCGGAAACACCGGAGCCGCAGATTGAACGTTTCTTTGATTGAATTTGCATACAATAATAATATTGACCAGTTGCGCTGACACTTTTGGATGGTAGCGTTTTGATCGGCGCTGTTGACGCGGTCGTCAGTCAACGTTCTTTTATTTGTTGTAGCGCAACTGGTCGATATTGGGTTGAAATAGCGGCGTGATTATCGAGCGATTGGCAACGTTTTGTTTGCTCTCTTTGGCGCTCTGTTTCAGGAACCTACATTTTCTGGCGCGGAGCTGAGGAGTGCGGATCAGGAGATTACAAGAAAGAAGTCCGAGGCTGTTTGTTGTTGTGTGCTCAAGCGTTTCTGTCTGTTCCTGGTCCGCGGTCGGTGATTTATAGCCGAGTAGTTGGAAGGAACACGTCATCATGACTTCTTCGGGTGTTCGTCGCTCCGCTGGTAGACTGTGGACGCTGTTCGCGGTCTACGCTGCGTTCGTCCTTTTCGGAACCATTCTCTTCTCCTTCGTGCTCGGGGCCTACTGGGGTTTGGAGCGCCAGTTTCGGATTCCACAGGGAACCAAATATACCAGCTCATTAGTCATAAGTGAGTCATGAGTTATCAATGGTGCGCTTCAGACGTGCTCCGAGTTTGCTCCGAGCGAGTTTGCACGCGAAAGGTGGCCGTGCCTTTACCTTTACATCTATTTGGGCCACCTTTACTATTACTCAGTATTTTGGAGGGTAATAAACAAACCCAGCAGATCCACCCAAGAACAGGCGCAGGGGTCATATGTTGATACCACGATCACCAATTTTCTCCCTTTCCATAGTTGGGCCATGCTGGGGTGGCCTAACTTACCCAAGTGCGAATGCTTGCTTACTGTCTTGCTGAAACAGCAGCAAGTTCCAGGAGCGTAAGTGGCCATTTGACCCCATCACATGGCCGATTTACCAGACATGGCACGGTTTTTGGGGTGGGGGGATGTAATTTTGAAAATCTCCACTGTAAGGCTGTGAGCTTTGGGGTATGTAAATTAGTTTATTCAATATATCATGGGAGTGGGGTTATGTGAGGGGGTAGCGGTTGGGGGCTGGGGGTGTGCTGTACATACCCCCAACTGACCCCAGGGCCGACGTCTGTTTACCCCACAGTACCCTCCATTTATACAGCATGTGTACCCTATGTGTGTGTGCTCCAGCTAGGAACGTGGGTTATCTCATATCGGTGTTGGTGCTGTCCTTCTTTGGGAGTCGAGGCAATCGCGTGCGATGGATGGGTCTGGAGGCGTGGGCATGTTTCGCGGCCTCTCACATCGCCATCCCACTTCGCCTCCGCTAGATCGAACCAAGGCACAAGCTATGCGAGATTACATGGCGAGACCTTAATTCCAAAGTACCTATGTCCTGATACTTTTGTATTATGATTATTCTTATCTACTTGCCTCAGCGCGTATTTTTTTTTAGTAGGTATGGTCTGGCCGAGAGAGAATTCGCTATGGACTCAAGTCGTCCTGCGTAGTTTGCATGCAATTTTGCTACAAATAGTAGTACAGCAAAGCACGGGCAGAAATCTGAATTTGTGAATCTATTTTACGCAGCGCACTCTTGAACGCCATATTGAACGAACTTTCTCAGTGGCCAGATGCATACATGTTTGTGCTTGCGTCGAAAAGGTGCAAAAAAAGTGCGAATTGTTTTCCATGGCTTCACGTACTCGACCATTCTACAGGGAGTAGATTACAAACTGCAATACGATGAGTTATCATAGCGCGAAGCTAACTATTTTGGCCCAAGATTTTAGATTTAGATCCCTGTTTGGTATGTACAGCATATCTTTTTGTGTCACGACGTCTTGCCTTGTTTAGATACAGAAGACCCCGAAGAGCTTCGCTCTACCTTTCCTCTGATCAAGACGGAAGTTGGCGCACAAACGGATCATTTCTTGGCCTTGCTTTCTTATCCGCTACAAGTACGCTGATGATGCGTTGGCCGAATTGGGCCTCATGAATACGGATTACGATTATGACGACGACGACGACAAAGCACCCGTCAACCTGCCACCCAGCCGCCCTGCGTTGTGAAAGAAGAACCGTATCAAGGCGTACTGTCGGATGCCAAGGTACGTACAGTACACAGATGTGACCCTGCTATTCCACCATATGCAGTAAGGGAATTGGGTTGGTCGATGGCGACCCCGCGGCATTTAGTGAAAGTTTGGATCGGTGTCTTGCCGCGGTCGTCGACGTTATTTTGTTGTCAATTCTTCTTTTCACTCGCTCCTTTGACGCTTCCAGATGATTGAACTGGGTTGACAACCGCGCAGACACCGATCCAAACTTTCACTAAATGCCGCGGGGTCGCCATCGACCAACCCAATTCCCTTACTGCATATGGTGGATAGCAGGGTCACATACTGTACTGTACGTACCTTGGCATCCAACAGTACGCCTTGATACGGTTCTTCTTTCACAACGCAGGGCGGCTCAGGTGGCAGGTTGACGGGTGCTTTGTCGTCGTCGTCGTCATAATCGTAATCGTAGTTCATGAGGCCCAATTCGGCCAACGCATCATCAGCGTTGTACTTGTCGGGATAAAGCAAGGCCAAGAAGATGATCCGTTTGTCCGCCAACTTCGTCTTGATCAGAGGAAAGTTGAGCAGCTCTTCGGGGGTCGCGTTCTTGTATCTGAACAAGGCAAGACATCGTGACACAGAGAGATATACTGTACATACCAAACAGGGATCTAAATCTAAAAGTCTTGGGCCAATAAGAGTTCGCTTCGCGCTATGATAACTCAAGTCGTATTGCGCAGTTTGTAATCTACTCCTGTAGAATGGTCGAGTACGTGAAGCCATGGACAACAATTCGCACTTTTTGCACGCTTTGTACAACACAAGCACAAACATGTATAGTCTGGCCAGTGAGAGTTCGTTCGATATGGCGTTCAAGGTGCGTTGCGTAAAATAGATTCACAAATGCGGATTTCTGCCCGTGCTTCGTGTACTCCTGTTTAGCAAAATTGCATGCAAACTACGCAGGACGACTTGAGTCCATAGCGAACTCTCTCTGGCCAGACCATACCTACTAAAAAAAAATACGCGCTGAGGCACAAATAGATAGGAATAATCATAATACAAAAGTATCAGGACATAGGGTACCTTTGGAATTCAGGTCTGGCCATGTAATCTCGCATAGCTTGTGCCTTGGGTCCGATCTCGCGCTGTGGAAAGGCGAAGTGGGGAATGGCGATGAGTAGACAGCCGAGAAACATGCCCACACCTGCCAGACCCATCCATCGCACGCGATTGCCTCGACTCCCAAAGAAGGACAGCACCAACACCGATATGAGATAACCCACGTTCCTAGCTGCAACACACACACATAGGGTACACATGCTGTATAAATGGAGGGTACTGTGGGGTAAACAGACGTCGGCCTGGGGTCAGTTGGGGGTATGTACAGCACACCCCCCAGCCCCCACCCACCCCCTCACATAACCCCACTCCCATGATATATTGAATAAACTAATTTACATACCCCAAAGCTCACAGCCTTACAGTGGAGATTTTCAAAATTACATCCCCCACCCCAAAAACCGTGCCGATGTCTGGGTAAACTCGGCCATGTGATGGGGTAAATCCGGCCACCTACGCTCCTGGGAACTTGCTGCTGTTTCAGCAAGACAGTAAGCAAGCATTCGCACTTGGGTAAGTTAGGCCACCCCAGCATGGCCCAACTATGGAAAGGGAGAAAATTGGTGATCGTGGTATCAACATATGACCCCTGCGCCTGTTCTTGGGTGGATCTGCTGGGTTTGTTTATTACCCTCCAAAATACTGAGTAATAGTAAAGGTGGCCCAAATATATGTAAAGGTAAAGGCACGGCCACCTTTCGCGTGCAAACTCGCTCGGAGCAAACTCGGAGCAGTTCTTAAGCGCACCATTGATAACTCATGACTCACTTATGACTAATGAGCTGTTATATTTGGTTCCCTGTGGAATCCGAAACTGGCGCTCCAAACCCCAGTAGGCCCCGAGCACGAAGGAGAAGAGAATGGTTCCGAAAAGGACGAACGCAGCGTAGACCGCGAACAGCGTCCACAGTCTACCAGCGGAGCGACGAACACCCGAAGAAGTCATGATGACGTGTTCCTTCCAACTACTCGGCTATAAATCACCGACCGCGGACCAGGAACAGACAGAAACGCTTGAGCACGCAACAACAAACAGCCTCGGACTTCTTTCTTTGTAATCTCCTGATCTGCACTCCTCAGCTCCGCGCCAGAAAATGTAGGTTCCTGAAACAGAGCGCCAAAGAGAGCAAACAAAACGTTGCCAATCGCTCGATAATCACGCCGCTATTTCAACCCAATATCGACCAGTTGCGCTACAACAAATAAAAGAACGTTGACTGACGACCGCGTCAACAGCGCCGATCAAAACGCTACCATCCAAAACTGTCAGCGCAACTGGTCAATATTATTATTGTATGCAAATTCAATCAGAGAAACATTCAATCTGCGGCTCCGGTGTTTCCAGAAATTTCGAAAATGTTTTCTCCAGGGGAAATTTGAATTTGATTTGATGAAAAAAACAAAACGATAAAACAAACAGCACATCATGCTGTCCGGCCACGTCTTTCGCTGACAAAGTAAAGTGACCGAAGAAAACTTAAGGATGTGTCCAGAGCTTCCCGTTTCGTTGTAATTTGCACATAAATCAGTGATCAAAATTTGGCACAAGTGCAGGACACAGCAGTGATTTATGGTACTGCGTCTTTCAATCAATAAACCAATCAATCTCTCACTTTGTTTCGGTGATGAATGCTGAACCAATAAAATGGTAGAGGCCAACCCTCTCCAGGTAAATTGTGATCAATACTGGTGAAGTCACCAGTGGCGGTTTGTAGAGGGTTTCTTCTCTTTCTTCAAGGCTTCTGTTGTTCGAATGTTGTGTTGTTTCAGGGCTTTCCAGAGTTTCTGTTCTGCATCAAACATGAACTGAGTTTGCCGCTCTGCCTACAATAAACACAGCGACGGGACGGCAAAGTGATCTTTTACTTCTGATAATAACACTCCTGCCAGTCTATGTAAGCCTGGGCAAATAATATTTGAACAGTTTCCACTGTAAACAGAACAACCGAGCAAAGCTGACGAACTGGGATTCAAGAGATTGCACACCATTAGCTGAACAATATGCAGACGTACTCCACAAATGCCAAGTTG
Organism: Epsilonema sp. ZAB3_2; assembly: GCA_030247985.1. Lineage (NCBI taxonomy): Eukaryota > Metazoa > Nematoda > Chromadorea > Desmodorida > Epsilonematidae > Epsilonema > Epsilonema sp. ZAB3_2. The sequence continues at coordinate 9,923 of JASAMW010004550.1, forward strand.
TGAAAACGCAAAGCCAATTATTGTGCTTATTAATGCAAAAATTGGTGGGACGCATCCATGCAATTTGCATATGTGTCCGTAGCGCTCAAAAAAGAATCGAGCTTTGATTTCAATCTTGCTAGCTGGGGTTAAAATTTGATCTCCAGGCTGAGTTGTTGTGAAATCCCTCAAAAAATTTGTCCGAGCTAACTGGAAGTGAAATACTTTTGAATAGATAGCGTTTGTAATTTTTTTGACACCCCCAGCAAAGTGG
>JASAMW010004552.1:0-28986 GCA_030247985.1 Epsilonema sp. ZAB3_2
TAGGCTTAGGCTTAGCCCTACGTATGCACAAAAGATAGTAACTTCAAAGCACATACTGTACGTACAGCTGCTGCTTGAATGAAAGCAGAGCAAGAGCAGCTGCAAGAGAGGAATGGCGTAGGAGGCTGCCAGACTGAACAGTGAACCTACAATACATACCCAACCACATGGAGTCGAAGTTCATATTTAGGCTTAGGCATAGGCTTAGGCTTAGGCTGAGGCTTCGGCTTAGCCCTACGTGTGCACAAAAGATAATAACTTCAAAGCACATACTGTACGTACAGCTGCTGCTTGAATGAAAGCAGAGCAAGAGCAGCTGCAAGAGAGGAATGGCGTAGGAGGCTGCCAGACTGAACAGTGAACCTACAATACATACCCAACCACGTGGAGTCGAATTTTTTTTTTTTTTGGCGAGACCGTACCCCACAGGGTCGGCTGTAGGTGAAACCCACCTAGTCTCCTCCGAACCTTTAACAACGCCCGTTATGGTGGGCCGCAAGGCACGACCAACAATGGCCCGAACCAGGGAAGGGCCTGGCACGAAGCCGAACAGCCATCAGCGACCACTGGTCGGGGTGTGCTGACCCGAAGGAAAGCACTGGTGCCTTTAGAAGCCAGCGAGCGGGCGCACCATACTGCCGCTGGGGTTGCCAGTCGCTTTAATCCCACCTGGCGAGAGTGGGAACTCATGACGCAGAGGACGGCAGATCGGACGCAGCCCGTCTTACCGCCTGCGCCACGAGCGCGACAAGGAGTCGAATTTCATATTTAGGCTTAGGCTTAGGCTTAGGCTTAGCCCTACGTATGCACAAAAGATAGTAACTTCAAAGCACATACTGTACGTACAACTGCTGCTTGAATGAAAGCAGAGCAAGAGCAGCTGCAAGAGAGGAATGGCGTAGGAGGCTGCCAGACTGAACAGTGAACCTACAATAAATACCCAACCACATGGAGTCGAATTTCATATTTAGGCTTAGGCTTAGGTTTAGGCTTAGGCTTAGGCTTAGCCCTACGTATGCACAAAAGATAGTAACTTCAAAGCACATACTGTACGTACAGCTGCTGCTTGAATGAAAGCAGAGCAAGAGCAGCTGCAAGAAAGGAATGGCGTAGGAGGCTGCCAGACTGAACAGTGAACCTACGGTATGTACTGTAGGACCTACAGTACATACCCAACCACATGGAGTCGAATTTCATATTTAGGCTTGGCTTAGGCTTAGCCCTACGTATGCACAAAAGATAGTACCTTCAAAGCACATGCTGTACGTACAGCTGCTGCTTGAATGAAAGCAGAGCAAGAGCAACTGCAAGAGGAATGGCGTAGGAGGCTGCCAGACTGAACAGTGAACCTACAGTACATACCCAACCACATGGAGTCGAAGTTCATATTTAGGCTTAGGCTTAGCCTTACGTATGCACAAAAGATAGTACCTTCAAAGCACATACTGTGCGTACAGCTGCTGCTTGAATGAAAGCAGAGCAAGAGCAACTGGAAGAGGAATGGCGTAGTAGGCTGCCAGACTGAATAGTGAGCCACAGTATATACTCAACCATATGGAGTCGAATTTCATATTTTTAGGCTTTGGCGCTTTCGTCTTAGCGATGGACATTGGCTGAGGTATTTATTTACGATGTGTCTGGTTAGGTCACAAGTAGCAAAAGAGAAGTGAGTAGTGGAAAGGTGGCGCATCCTTGTCCAACTCGCACACGAATGCACACAGTAACTAATCAATGCAAATTCAATTCACCAAAGTAGTAGATGCAGTGCCATGCCATCACCAAATTCTTCGATGTCAACCGCTGTCTCCTGCGACCAGTGCACATTCAGCAAAGACACCGGTTCGTTAGTAGTACGCTACTACTGCTGTCCTATTATGTCACATCTATATGTACCGTATATATATCTTAATATGTATGCCAGCTCTCAAAGTGTGCATGCTCATCGATATCCTCGATGCGAGTAATGCCTCGTTCACCAGACGTCTAATTAAATGAAATCCCCCCCACAAACACCACCAAAGCATTTCCAAATTACACAACACCTAAAAAACCCCTTAAATAAAACAATTATTATTATAAAAAATAAAAACACTAAAAAAATTTAAATATCAATACAAATACTCCAAATATATCTAATTCAAACAAAAAATACCACCCAAAACACCCCCAAACACCCACCCCAAAATAACCCCCACCAATCCCCCACTCACATAATCCCTACACGTTCGTCAACTTCTAACGTGTCCGTCCGTCAACCCAACGGCATAAGGGTTGACGAACGGATTTACGGACGTCTGGTGAACAAACGGTGCAGAAATTTTGGCCTCTGCCTGCGATTACATTACTTTAACTCCTCCCGGTATTCAAAGTCTCCGTTGCCAACTGGTTGTGAAACCGTTGACAACCGACATGGAGGAGTTGTGCAACCGTTGACAACCAACATTATAGCAGTTGTGCAACCGTTGACAACCAACATATGAAAAGTGTGTAACCATGGCAACGGTTGACAACTGCTATGTTGGTTGTCAACGGTTGCACAACTCCTCCATGTCGGTTGTCAACGGTTTCACAACCAGTTGGCAACGAGACTTTGAATCCCGGGAGGAGTTAACGTATAGTATGTACGATATGCTATCACAGCCATCGTCTATTCTATTGTTGAGAAAACACAATAACGTTGTGTTATCTGGATCAGCTTTTTCACGATCTTGAACTTGAACAGCCTTCATTCACAAGCCAGTACTGTAAAGCTTCGTGTATAACACCAACATTTTGAAGACGCGCAAATAAAGCAAAGTAAGCATGTTGGGGATGAATTGGTTTGGCAGATTTTGCTCGGCCTCGTGTATAACCAACCCCCTCGAATCGTCGACTAACGACTTTTTTATCCCCCGGGGGTTATACACGAAGCTTTACCAGTAGCTCACTGTAAGCACAGTAGCTGTATTGTATGTTTATGTCTCTTTTCTTCCAAACAGAGTCGCTGACTCTCGCCACATTTCAAAACTATAACAGATAAATAAAATAAATATTGATATAGCCTCGAAAATATGCAGGTATGGTCTCTCACAATAGCAACACGTACAGTTTTGAAATACAATTCTCAATAATAGGTCGCCTACAACAGAACCTTTTTTGTACAGCTTGAACAGCAAGTTATTTTCCACACATTCCCGCTTAGCTCAAATGGTCACCCATTATTTTCTGTCACATTACCGCTACTTTGAAAAGCATAAGGAATCCCTGTGATAGTAATCTGCAATCGTCGCAACACGAAAAATGTCACATTCATTTACATCAAATCCATTCAATTCAATTTAGTCAGTCAATGCAGGAGTCAGATGAGCCATCATAATACAAAATATAGCCCATAGCTCTGTCTGTATGCCCCACAAATCACCAAGTCAGCACAGTCCTTTACAATAATACAGTGCACAGAGTTAGTACGCAGAAGAAATCATTTGTGAAGAGTCACAGTAGTGCAAAGTCAGTTATACTTTAGCCCCAAACAAGAAATCCCGTTAGCCCATATCAACAAGCTGAACGCATACAAACAGTAAGCCTGATACATACGTAAGCCTGATTTGGCCAAATAAAAAATATCAAAGTGCCATAAACAGCGCACAAGCACAAACTCCATTTCTTAGTACAGCAACAGTGGGCACAGCAATAGGCAAAGAGACAACAACTTCAAAGACAACAAGCGCAAACCACAATAACAACATAATATTAACTAAGCACAGCAGCAACAGGTCACCATAACTTCGCAACCAAATACTTCTCTGTCATCTTCGTGCAAAAATATAAGAAACACTCATTTGTATCATTTGTACGACGTACAGTCTCTACGTGTACATATTCATGTACAACTTTCTGAAGTACAATAGAGACATACAGACTGACTGACAGATTATAAGCGTGTAAACCAAGAAGCGCCAACTTCAGTGATTGTGCACAGCAGGAACAAACAAAGTTGTATTCACTCATACGGACAAACAAGATCACAGAGCTATGCGAGAGAGAAAGCCTCCTAAACAGGACGAGTGAATTCAGGACATGTGATGAGGCGGAGGCGCTGGTTGACTGAAGAGCGCGGACACGCTGTGGTTGAGACGCAAGAGAGCCTGAATGTGCACCGGCAGACAGGACTTGCGATCTCCCGTGCTCAGATCCACGTTCAGCCACGACAGCGAGTTGTACGTCTCCATAACATACCTGAAGCAATCACATCCCGCGTACACACATCCTATACGTATGTCTGGCCAGATAGAGCAAGTCGCAGTTGTGACGTGCCGCGTTCCATATGGCGATAGCCGGGCCCCGAAAAGGGCGAGAGAAATTAGGACCGAACGGGAATCGAACCCGCTACCCTCGGTCGCAGCTGTGGCCTTTTGAGCACACCACACCAGGTACCGGTCTGGGGACAGATGGCTAAACTCACCTTACGAACTAGTTTAGGTACACTACTGGGCTCGGACGCTATTGCCATACGTATGCATAGGCACGTAATACAACAGTGGACCATATGCGGTAACGCGATTGGGTTGGTCGATAGTGACCTGGCGGTAATTATTAGTGAAAGTTTGGATCGGTGCCTGCGGAGTCGTCGACCTTGTCCAAATCATCTGGGAGCGGAAAAGGAGCGAGTGAAAAGAAGAATTGACAACAAATGACGTCGACGACCCCGTAGACACCGATCCAAACTTTCACTGAATGCCGCCATCGACCAACAACCCAATCGCGTTACCGCAACCCGTAAATAGAATGTGCGGCTAATACCGGAGGACGTCGGTGGTGAGCTTTGAGTCGAGCGGATGCTGCTGCACTTGGCCGCCGCTTCTGCTGCCGGCGGAGGCTGCGGCGGGGTCCAGGGCCAGGTCGTCGCTCTCCTGTACGCGGGCGCTGTTGAGATGGAGGGCGGTGCGGAGGTGGACGGGACAGCGCCTGCGGGCCTCGGGGCAGGCGGCCCAGAACCAGTGGGGGAGGCCGGGGGCAGCGGCGGTGGAGACGGAGTAGCCGAGGGCCAGCGGCTGCATCGCCAGCTCCTCAGCTCCCGCCAGCCCCCCGTAGCCGTAGCCGAAGGCGCCCCCGGCGCCGCGGGAGCCCCAGAAGCCGGCCGAGTGGGGGGCGCCCCCCGAGTGCCCCCCGGCCCCAGTCCCGGTCCCGGCGCCGCCGCTGGCCGAGTGCTGCTCGAAGAGGTCCTCCATGAGGCCCTGCACGTCGTCCCCGATCTCCAGCCCCAGGAAGTCGTCCACCTCCTCCGACGTCAAACCCGCCGTCATCGGACCAGCGCTCGCCTACGCAAACACACACACACACTCTCCCACCTTCACACATGGCTGCTTGTACCATTTAGGGTACTATGGGGTAAACCGCCCACGGGGGGAAATCCGCCCACGTAGTATGTCTCAGCAACCATAAGACCGATTGAGACAAGTATTCTACCAATCGATTCCTTCAACTCTCCCCTTTCAAATGAGCTATGTACCATGTTCATCAATTTGCTGAAGCGGCAAGTTCAGAAAAGCTTAGGTGTCCGGGTTTACCCCATAGTACCCTAAATATGAGGGCGAAAATCGATGAGCACCTTGTCCGCTCGTGCCACCTTCATGATGTGTAATAATTCGTACGTACGTAGATGTGTACATACAGTACAGACCCACTGACATACAGTACACTGTACATACAAACATACATAGGACTAGGGATGAAGACCCTCATGTGTAATAATACGTACGTATAGTAGCCTCGAGATAATAGTACGCGGGGGAGAGGCGTTTATTTTCTCTGGTCACTCCTTGGGCTGGAGTACGGGCGCTCATACAGAGCATCACTAATGCATTATCGATCCGGCCGCCGGTCTACTATAGTGGCGCAGCAAGCATAGCATAGAGTAGATAGGAAGAGGGGTCTTACGGCGATGGTGGCGGAGGTGGGGAAGACGAGGATGTGCGTGGCGGAGGCGTCGTCGGGGGTGGAGAGGGGGCAGTGCTTGGCGCCGAGGCCGAAGCGCTCATCGGGGGTGAAGCTGCGACTGAAGAGACGGAGACTCGCCTCCGGCTCCGTGCTCACCAGACAGGCGGAGAGGACGGCCGGCGTGTCCCCCCACCCCGGCATCCCCCCGCACCCCCCGCACCGCTGCCCCAGCACCCGCGTCAGCCCCTTCAGCTGCGCCTTCGACAGCAGCGACGCCCACTCTGCAACACACCACTACAGAATCTGCATGGCTAAACCAAACCAAATGGACGGGTGATACCAACCAAGGGTAAAAGTGTGATATGCAACACACACACACACACACACACACACACACACACACACACACACACACACACACACACACACACACACACACACACACACACACACACACACACACACACACACACACACACACACACACACACACACACACACACACACACACACACACACACACACACACACACACACACACACACACACACACACACACACACACACACACACACACACACACACACACACACACACACACACACACACACACACACACACACACACACACACACACACACACACACACACACACACACACACACACACACACACACACACACACACACACACACACACACACACACACACACACACACACACACAACACACAGAGGGACTACGTTTGGTTAGCACAGCAGCTGTACTGCCAGTACACGCGCGGCAGTATCTTGTCTTGTGACCCAAGAAGAAAAATGCAGGTGGTTTGATTCTATGGCTTTCTCAATCTCTGCCTCTCAACATACGTACGTATGTACGTACATAGGACGCGAAACCTTTGCATGCATGCATGTTCATACAGAATGAACCTAGATACAATACATACGTATGTGTACGTTGTGTGTAGTAAGTACTCTAGTGAGACATGCGCTTGGGGTACAGAGACGGCATGCAGCAGAGACCCCCACCAACTCTCATAAGCATTGCCTCACGTTTTCTTTGATAACAACACAGGCGGAAGCTAGCAGGTTTAGTGTGAAAATCGCATACCCCATGCGTGTGTGCTGACCTTTGAGCTCTCCGTGTCCGAGTCTGCCGAGTCTCCCGACGACCAGACGCCAAGGGGCGCAGCCTGTGGCCAGAACGCTCACGATGAAGGACCACAGCTGACCCAGACCCTCGTGGATCACTTGACCAGTCCCCGCCAGCCGTCTACAACACACCTCATAGAACACACGAACATATTGAGTGTACTTCTCTTCTCAAACTTCTCACGTGTTAGTTCACACGTGGTGAGCTTCAAACTACCGCCGGCGTTTTCACCGGGCTCCCTATGCTTCATCGCATGCTTATCCAAGGGGCGGGAGTTTCCTCGCCACGTGTGAAGCGCCCTTCTTCTTCTAACTAGTGGTGCGCTTCAGTCGTGAACTCCGAATTCTGAGCACTGGCCATGCTTCAACATGAAAATCTCCGAGTTCGCACCGAGCTCGCTCCGTTTTTCCAAACGTGCGTGGGACCTGCCGAGTTTGTAACCCGGAGACGTGTGAACAGCCGCCTAACTGCGCGCAGAATTCTAAGGCTTCTCGGAGTGAACTCGCTCGGAGCACGTCTGAAGCGCGGCTCACCTTCCGTGCTGTACGGAGAGGTTGATGAGGCAGTTTTCGAGGAGGCGTCCGCGGTGGTCGGTGGCGGTGGCGTGTAGCCAGGACTGGGCGCTGTCGCTGGAGAGGCAGTAGGCGACGAGGAGCGTCTGGTGCTCCTCGCACTTCCGCTCCGGCGCCAGCACGAAGGGCGCGCAGTAGAACTGGTAGGGCTCCGTCTCCAGCTGCGCGCTCAACTGCTGCACCTTGCTCGCCGCCGGCCCGAACCCTACACACACACACACAAGCAAACACCAAACACTGCGTATGGCGATAGCATCCGAGGCCAGTGGTGTACGTAAACTAGTCCACGGTTCAAAGAATGGGGGCGAACGGAGAGGAAAAGCAATGACTCCTAAGCATGTAGGGTTATGGGGTAACCCCGGACACGGGGGTAAACCCGGACAACTAGTATATCTCAGCAACCATACGACCGATTGAGTATTCTACCAATCGATTCCTGGAACTCTCCTCTTTCAAATGAGCTACATGTTCATCAATTCTTGAAGCCGCAAGTTCAGAAAAGCTTAGGTGTCCGGGTTTACTTACCCCGTGTCTGGGTTTACCCCATAACCCTACATGTGTATGTACGTATGGCGATAGCATTCGAAGCCAGAGTAGTGTTCGTACTCTACTAGTCCACGGTTGTTCAAAGAATGGGGGAGAACGGAGGAAAAGCAGCGACTCCTAAGCATGTACACGCACATTAGGAGCACAAGTAGCGATCCTGCCTAAGGAAAGAAAGCACCGGCTCGCTCGCTGTTCCTAGTAGGCTATGGGTGGGTGGGTACCTGTGAGGCTCTTTGCCTGACTGCCGAAGAGGCAGTGTGGGGTGAGCCAGCGCGTCTGTGAGTAGACGGAGACGGCGAGGCTCTTAAGCGTCTCCGCAGCCGCCATCCGCTCCGTCCGCGCCAGATTCGCCGTCTCCGGAAACACACCCCCCTCCGTCATCTATAACACCACCACATCCACATACCATTCAGGCAACACACCACACACGCTTGCTTCGCATCATAGATGGCATACAGCATTTCACCCAAGCGAACAGCAACAGAACATCATTTTGTGAACGTACAATACATATTGTATGGTACATGCGTAAGTATGTACGGATATTTCGGCTGGGTTCCCTGCGGTATATGTACATACGTACAATACATATTGATGTTGTATAGTACATGTGTACGTACGTACTGTACATACCTACATTACATGTACGTACATACCTACAACAATACATGTAAGGGTATGAGTAGTGGCTGTGGGCTCGGCTCCATCGCGGAATACGAACGCACATAGTACATAAATACAATGTAATGTACGTACACACACCACAGGTGAACCCTACCCACCCCTATCTATTGTACGTATGTACAGTACATACCTCTTGCAGTGCTTCTCCCTGTCCGGTGGAGTAGGGGACGCAGTCGAGCACGGTCTGGATCGGGATGATCTCCAGCTGAATCCGCGGCCTGAGCTCCTTCGGAAAGCGCGTCACCATGCGCAGGAAGCAGCGCAGGAGCAGCTCCGTGACCATGCGACTCACGTCGCTCTTGTGATTCTCCGCCCCGAACACAATCGGATTGACCATGTAGATGACGAGGACGTGCGGCAGATTGCCCTGCTCGTTCTCCCCCTCCCCCTCCGCCCGGCCACCCGCCTCTCCCGGCGCCGAGGCCGGATCCGAACCCGCGGCGTCCAGCGCCCCGCCTCCTACCACTGCGCCACCGGAGAGCCCCGCCCCCGCAGCCCCAGCCGCAGCGGCAGAGGGCATGGGGACGGGGGGCGGGGGCATGGGGTCCATCACCTGGTTCTGCATGGAGCCCATCATCGGATTCTGGTTCTCCTTGTTCAGGTTCTCCCGGAAGATGTGCCGATCGAACGCGTCCTCCTTCAGCATGAGGGCGTAGTCGAAGCAGAGCTGGTGGTAGGCCTTGATGCGCAGGTAGTTCTCGTGTCCGAGCAGACGCTCCAAGTCGGACAGATTGGACTGCAGGTTCTCCGCGGCGCTGCCCCCATCCGCAGACGCGTCCCCTCCGCTCCCCTTTAACTTGCCGACGCGGATGAAGCCGTTGCCGGCCAGATTCCGCGTGAGGGGACAGTGGCGGCCGAACTTGAAGTTTTCGTAGGTCTTGGAGAGCTCGGGGAAGAACTTCTGCGCCCGCTTGAAGATCATCTGGTCGTGGGGGATGACGGCGACGTAGAGGACGTCCTTGGGCTGGCTGTAGGGCTCGAAGAGCAGCGTGTCCCAGAGACGCAGACTCTGCGGGGCCACGCACAGGTTGTCCTTCTCGTTGGTGAGCAGGAGCTGGGGCACGGGCTCGGGCTGCGGCTGGCAGGCGTCCTCGTGTCTCCCGCCCCCCGCCCCCCGACAGCTCCGACGCTCCAGACTCCGCCACGTCAGAGACGCCTCCACGTGACCAGCCTGCAAAAGAGCAACACAAAGCACACATCCATCCATTCATCCACAAAGCACATTATGGAAAAACAAAAAATGGTATTGCAATATTGTATAGAGTTGGCTAATGACATTCAAGGCGCGTTGTGTAAAGTAGATTCACAATTGCGGATTTTGTTCCTGCTTCGTGTACTCATATTTAGCAGAAGTACGTGCAAACTACGCAGTACGACTTCAGTCCCATAGCCAACTCTCTCTGGCCAGACTATAGTTTTGTTTTGTTTCAGCTGGAGAGAAGCAATTAGAAAATTAAAATTTGCGTGCTCTTGGTATGCTACAACAACTCCTTTAGTACTGTTGGGTGAATAGCCTCTGTTTCCAAATGATAACCACGTCATCAGTAATATGGACACAGAATATGTACACTCAAAAACACTATTCGTTTCACACAATTGCAATCTCAAACAAACTACAGTAGAGGGTGGCGCGGGATAGTTCGGGCCAGGGAAAATTAATCAATGTATTCAATAAAAGGACATCTCCCAAGCATCGATCAAACCTGCCTTCATACGGCAAACCTTTGTGCACACTTTGAAACATTAGCCAATTGAACCGTCACCGTCATACAAACATCCCCATGTACATAAGTACATGTACAGCACTGTACATGCATGCCACTGCATGCGTACTCCAATCTAGGCACCCGAACTTTGGGAAAGGTGTTCGACCTTTACGTCCCCCCCCCCTCCGCCTGAGTTTACCCCACGCCATCCTTTATCTGTTCTGTTTACCAAAAATAGATTATAATGGGGCTTCGGGGAAGAATGGCTCAAAGTGGTGTAAGCAAACCAGGCAATCACTGGCTCATATTTGCACCAATTTGTTGGCTTCGTAAGAACCACGAAACCAATAAATTGGTGCGAATGTGAGCTAGTAGTGCGCTACACAAGTGGAGAGAAAACTCACGGTGAGTATGAACTTGAGCATTCTCACTTGCTCCCACGCGTGAAATTTTGCTCACGTGTTCACACGTGGTGCGTTTCAAACTCAGGGTGAATTCAGCGGCCTTCCTAAGCTTATTACTTACGGGGAATTCCCCGCAACGAGTGTAGCGCCCTAGTGAAGTGATTGCTTGGATTGATTGCCACTCTTTCCCGAACCCCCCGCCTTGTTTTCTCTTCCTCACCTCCTGCAATCCGCGACTCAGTGCCTCCTCCAGCAGTTGGGTGAGTGAGCGGATGAGGGCGAGGCACTCGAGTTCGGTGGCGTCCGCCTCGGGTTCGTTGCGGGCGAAGGCCCAGGGGTGGAGGAGGGGGAGGGGTGGGGGCGCCAGACAGTCCATCACTCTGCAGGCGGCCTCCATGGCGGAGTGGGTGAGCTGGGTGAGATCCCGCAGCTCCAGCTCCCCCGCCGCCGCCGCCCTCCCCCCGCCGCCGCCGCCGCCGCCACTCCACGACGCAGACGCCTGCTGCAGCGCCAGAGAGGACGGAGACAGCACCGCGCTGCAACCAAACACACACACACAGCGAGTAATAGGGTACCACGGGGAAATCCGGCTACAAGTTTCAGGGCTGCACATATCTCAGCAACCAAAAGACTAATCGTCTCCTCTTTTCAAATGAGCTATTTTGCTTACAGTACCCTACGACGTACGTACTCACATAGTTCTTTTGCAAGCGCACGCAGGAATGGAGTGGAGATTGTTGGGCAGTGTGGGGTAATTCCGGACCAAGTCTTGCCGCGACAAATGAGACTCAATTTTGCGGAGAAGTGATCTCATTTCGGATTGTAGACTTTATCTCGTCGGTCGGAACTACCCCAAACTACCCTTCGACCGTTTTAGATCAATTCACGGGGATATAATAGTGGAAGGAAGCGTGCACATTCAAAGGTCAAAAGAGAGAACATACTCGCAAATACAAGCTGCCTCACCTGCGCATGTCCTGTACGAGGGAATGTCGCCGAATGAGCTCGAGCAGCTGGAGTCGATCTTCCGTCGGCTCCTGGTAGGGCAGATTGGGGAAGAAGGAGCAGCTCGTCGCCTCCTGCTCATCCTCCAGAAACAGACCCGAGCGACAGCTGAGGTAGCGATGACGAACCGCGCTACACACAACACACACACACATACATGTACGTGTAGGCACACGCCCATCATTCAGCTCAGCACGAGATACCTGCAGACTTTCAAAGAAAGAGAGAGAAGTATCCAAGTCGAGATAAGCATCCAGATCCATAAAATAAGAATCCTCAACACATACCCCGACCTGGCGTCATTGTTGGCAAAAAATCGTTCAGTTGTTGTTCGTCCGTTATATGGGTGTTGTCGATTTCGTTGTACGTTCGTTAAAAACCGACAACACCCACATATAAACGGACAAGAAACCGACGAACGATTTGTTGCCAGCAATGACGCCAGTTCGCGGAATGTGTTAAAGAAATAAACAAAGGCCTTCCCGCCTGCTACCTGAATCCGCAGGTGCATAGGCCTCTGCCGGGGACGAGGTTGGGGGTGTTAGCGAGGTCTGGGTGTGGGGTGACGTAGACGCCGACCTCGGTGCCGCGGATGTTGTTGTGGCAGGCGCAGAGGGGGCAGGCGTCGAACTGGGCGTCGCGGTGGATGTCCAGCGCCGTGTCCGACAGCAGCAGCGCCACCACCAGACTGTGCGCCTCCACCGCCCCAGCCCCCGACCCCGTCGCTGACTGGCCACCGGGCGCAGAGGCGGAGGGCGGAGCCTCCACTGAGTTCAGCCCCCTGCAACACAAGCAGTCACACACACACACAGTCAAGGAGTAGTACGTACCTATTTTAGTACCTACCTATTGGTCATTCTGAACGTACACGTACACAATTGTACGTGCAGTGCAGACTCACAATCACAATAAAATTTGTGTAGGTTATGTATTTGTCCACTAGCTATGTACACGTACCTACCAGTGCGTACGTGAAGTAAGTAAGTGTAGTGTGGTACAAACAAACTGACCACGCAGCCAACAACAGCGACTGAATGCATATTCTCATAAAAAATGAACTGATTGGTATCCATCCACCCAGCCAATCGTATGACGCTTGAACCTACTATAGTCTGGCCAGTAGGAGTTTGCTATGGCATTCAAGGCGCGTTGCGTAAAATAGATTCACAAACTCTGGCCAGACCATAGTAGCTTCCTTTCTCCCGCCATACACACTCATCCCTCCGCTACTCTACGTCGGGCTTCTCGCTTTTCCTTCCACAACCTGACCCAGATTAGCCCGAGTCACCCTCCTTCCTCGTACCTGGCGTAGGGCGTGGCGGGGTTGCTGAGGGGACTCTGCTGGAGGAGGTCGCCCGGGGTGGGTCCTCCGCCTGGGGTGCGGGCGTAGACGGACGGACTGCCCTGCTGACTCAGGGGACTGGCGCCCACCGCCACGCGCCCACCCTTCGCTCCCCACGGCGCCTGCTGCTTTGCGATGAACTGAGACCCGAAGATGCCTTGCACCGGCTGCGGCAGACCACCGCCGGCTCTGCCGGGTAGCAGGGGAGGCTGAAGAAAAGAGCAAATGTAGGGTAAAGTGGGGTAAAACTAACAAAATTGGGAAAATTCCACACACCGTTGCTTTCTTGCCCGTGATAAAAAGCAACTGAGCAAGGAAGACGACAATCAAGTACAATCCCAACCTGGCTGTAGTAATGGTAGCAAAATAACCTTCATCCTATGTATGTGGTAGGTTCGTCCGTGGCTCAATTGGTAGAGCAGCATCGCAAGGCCATAGAGAGAGAGAGAGAGGGGGTTCGATTCCTCGCTGGCACACTATGCATAAACACACCCAGTCCAGTCTCACCTGTTGCAGAGTAGGCGGAGCCGGTGGTTGCTGATTGGCCAACGGGGTGGGAAGCACCAATGAGCTCGCGGCTCGCTGCTGATTCGCCGTCGGCTTGTACTCGAGCAACCTCAAGCCCTCCTGCCTCCTCCTCTCCTCTCTCCTCGTCAGATCTCGCGGTCCGAAGAACTTGGAACTCGCCAAATAGGCAGCCATCTTCGGATGCTCCAGCAGAAACTGTCCACTTGTCCCTCTTCCGCTACTCTCCTCCTTGACAAAAGAGACAATAGTACCGCAAGTCTGTGCGATCAATAAAGAGCGTGTGCAAGCCCAGTGAGGAGATACAAGAGTGGGAGTTCGAGAAATTGAGCTGTGCAGTCAGATGGGGTCGCGCGCTAAGAGGGGCGTAATCCCGTACTGCGCTGCGTGTTCGACTCACGCACTGGCTGCCCATTTTTTCAGACTGCTTCTCTTGTCCTCACATCTCTTAAATAGAGTACACCCGCGCAAAGGACTATTCCATCCTGTCCTGCGTTACCTTAACAAAAGAGAGTCCAGCTGGAGCCGCATTCCTGGAGCCTCTGTCCTTTGCAGCAGCAGCCACCAACGGCGAATACAGGTCCTGACTACTTCCACCTGTCTGCATGTGTAGAACAGTGGGAGCTGGCATTTCTGGCGAGAACTGGTGTCCGCTGCATCCACTGGCAGGCTCCAGACTGGGTGGAGTGGGGAAGATCTTGGAGTACTCGCCCACTGACGGAGGCCCTCCCACCCTCTGCTGGCCCACCAGAGAGGAGATGTGAGCGGCAGGAGGGTGCTGGAGAGCCGCCGGGGATTTGGTCGCGAATGCCGATGATGCGCTTGCCTGATGATTTGCATTCGTTGATGACGATGAGGAGGAGGTGAAAAGCGACGAGGTGCCGACGTCCGCGCCGTCGTTCTCGTTGCTCGCCGGAGGAGACATGATATGCTGAAAGAAAACGACAAAAGTTACAGTTATGCACAAAATAGGGTACTTTGGGGTAAAACCGGCCATGGGCCACCTGAGCTCTTGTGAACTTGCTCTTTTCAGCAAATGATGAACCAAATAGCTCATTTGAAAGAGGAGAGTTCAAGGAAGCGATTGCTCCTATTTGTTTTAGTCGGTCCATTGCTAGCTGAGATATGCAGCCCTGAAACTTTGGTGGCCGAATTTTCCCAGGGCCGGGTTTTCCCCATAGTACCCTATGGGCCGCAGAGTACAGAGTTCACTATTACATATATCGTCAGCCTTTACGCAGTTAAGAAATATGCATGAATGCAACTGACTTATACTGTACACGTTTATACTGCATGTAAAAAGCCAGGGTAGTTTCCCATTTTAGCCTGCCCCGCTATTCTATACTGTAACCGTTCGTGCATTGGAATATGTGAGGAGTCTAAAATTAGCTCAGCTGCACTTTATTTATCACAATTCTACTCTCAGATGAAGATGAAACCCTTTTCATTTTATTGTATTTTCCCGCTCATCCTGTCTTAATCCCCAACATCCTTGAACTGCTTGGAAGCGTTGCCATATAAACGCGAATGTCACGCTGTTTTTGTGCGTAAGCTCCCTTGATAAGTTATTATTGTCTCCATTCCCCAGTTCATACACACACAGGCCTACTCTCGTCTTTTGACTTTTGTTTCAATTTCTTCTTTCTCCCTCTCCTACTACTATAGTATTCACGTTGCCATGAGCACACTTTTACCGTTTCTGTTCATTTCATGCTTGCGCAGCTACTAAAAAAATGAAATCTACAAAAGCGTACACACACAGTACAGCAGGCAGAAGCTTGCGTGTTGTTCCTCCTGTGACTGACAGTAAGCGAAAATTAATTTCGTCTCCCTCCCCACAGCCAGGGTCGTGCTGCAATGCAAGTGCTCATAAAACTGCGAGCGAACACCCAACTGCGCAAGTGTCCCTGGCTTATTATTTATCCTTCCTGTAGTCTACTATTAGACGCTTCTATTACGGACTACATACAGTACTGAACGGACATGCTATACATTGGTGCAGTGCAAGCCAGACATTTTGTCATATGTATGTACATACATCCCCCACCGTATAACCCCCATCAGACCACTCCATAATTCTTGTGCACTCCCAGCTAAAAAAAAGGCACATCCCGATTTGCACACAAGCACACCTGGCTAACAACAAAACGCATAGCAAGTAGGCGCTGACTGACTGACTGACAGCACCTCCAAAAGCAAAGCAATACAGATCAGCGCAGTAACGAAGCTACATATTTCATCCACATTGACATTGCACAACACAAAATTGAGCGAGCGTTAAAAGCGAACACGAACACGCACAGCCAACGAAAAAGCACACAAACAGAATCATTACCAACCAAACACCAAACACAAACCCTCCCCCACCACAGCACATCGCATACAAGCGTTCCGAATTCCCACAGCCCCTATTACACAACAATCTGAAAGATAATATCGCTTGTCTATCATACAGGAGAACGTTCAAACGCTTGAATCTCTCCAAGATCTCTCTTTTTCACTAAATGCATGTTCCAATCTTTGAAGTGTCATCTCCCTGCATTCATTGCACAGATACCTCATCCAGCACTCTGTCTTGCCTTGCTTGTCACGTACGTAAATAATACGTACGTACATAGAGCAAAAGAAGCTAGGACAGGACACCAGCCAGCCATACAATACACACACATCAAGCGAAACACATTCAGCGTAATCTGTCTACTCCTTGCTCGCCCCTTTGCTTGCCCTCTCCCTCCCTCCCACACAGGAGCTTGTTGTAGGAGTGAGCAGCTAGCAATATTAGCTGAGTAGCGCGGCCCGGTCCCGCTTAATAGTTTAGTTAGCAAGCTTCGGCTTTTACTGACTATAGACTACAGGGCTTGGGGAAGCTAAGCTGGCAGACAGCATCTTTTGCTACTAAAACAGATCAATTATGGCCCCTCCACACAGCCGCTTGCTTATGCTATATTATCCAGTAATGTGTACGTAAAAGCCACTGCGCGCCACATTCGCAGGTATGTGCATACACAAAATACACCACTACACTACAGTATATTTATTGCTATTATGTTCCATTACCCACGCGCATTCTTGCAGTAATGTGTTTGCAGTTTTATATGAGCAGCAAATTAGCGGCGAAAAGGTAAAAAGATAATGCCCCCCCCCCCCCCCCCCGCGCTCGCTGTTGAATGAAGCTCAATCTTTTTTGCAGAAATAGCGTCCAGAGCAAAACAAATCAAGCGCAGCTATTTTTGCAGGCAATCAAAAGTCCGTAACCAATAAATAGCACTGCATCAGTAAATTCCACCCACCGTGGTAGGTAATTTCCCTCTGCAATCTATCCATCCATTTCGAAGCGCACATACATACAGTATATATCTGCCATGTTATGTTGTAGCGCACACTCGAGACTTCCAAACCCTAAAAGGCTTTGCACAATAACCGCATGCACACACGTCTGACATCACTTTGTCACACACACTTCCTTGTTCCTTCCTGACACAGCTGCTCCGTCTAGCCAGATAACAGAACACGTATTTACCCCCTCGCGTCTAGCCGCTTCTTTACACCACACACCACCCAAATTTGTCCCCCTGTCATAAGTAGCAGCAAAAGAGGAAACCCAATCCAACCACCCCAAATTTAGTAGTCGCCTGATAGTCACGACTGAGTGGACGAAGACACAGAAGCGCATCATGCATGCACCCTCCCTCTCTCTCTCCTTATTCCTCCTCCGCAATATTGTGATGTTCGTATATGCGCGATGCGTGCACACGATATGCAGGGAGGGAGAAAGGTAGGCAACCTTCCCTACCAGGCACCACAAGGAGCGCGCAGTCCTGCATTGCATGCTGCAGTTTAGTACGAGAGAGAGCCGTCCGTACATTTCGCACGCTGGTGTAATAGAGAGAGAGAGAGAGTCCTTTCTCCCTTCTATCTACCCACTGTCCCTCGCTCGCTGAGCGCCGAAAACCGACTATAGTCTATGCATTCTCCAATTTCAGTTCTTCATAGCTGCCTGCAGTACTTATTGCACCTGTGGTCCCGACAAGAAAAGAGACAAAACCACCACAAGACACTGCATAAAGTTTAGCCAGCCACACGTCTCGTCGCCCTATTATTCTAAGTACGGACGGAGAAGTTTTGTTGGGTGGCTGATTGTCGTCTGGTCGCGCGGTCTCTGAAAACTCCCCAAAACCCATAATACTTCGCGCCTCCTGTACGTCACGTACTACGCCGACCACGTACGTACTTAGCGGCTACTGTGTTGTGTTGTGTGCAAAGGAAAGCGCGCGTGGCGGCGGCAGACTGCCACCCGCCTTTCCCCACCGTCCTTTCTTAATCGCTTCCCTAAACTCGCCCCCTAAACACCATCAAAAACCTACTGCCTTACCTACTCAGACTCACCCACCACACATCCACTCTCCTAAAAACTTCCACCGGTAGCTGGCGTGCGTAAAGTAGTAAAGTAAAATCGTCGTAATGTGCGTTGGCCGCCGCTGTTTACACGCAAAACGCTCCCCCATGATTAGTAAGTAAGTAAGTAAGTAGTCGCCCACCAGATATAACTTCCCTCAAACCCCCAAATAATAACCCGCGTGTGTATAGTAGTAGGACTTTTAGGCGAAGGAAGGAACGTCAGTCAGGTGAAGTGTCCCCTGTTCGCGGCCACCCCTCTCCTTCTTAAAGCGCACAGCTGGAGTAGAGGAGAAAGAAACGATCGTGGGCAAAGTTTACGAAAGAATGTTGTATGTACACCTTCCTTGGCATCCGTGTGCTACACACACTCCCCCCTTTTCTGCCGTCAAAATTTCGTAGGCAAGAGTTGGTTGGTATGTAGTAACGTACCGCATGTATGTATGCATAAGTTTAGTAGTTTACGATGTGTCGGCTGTGCACAGTGCCCCCTCCTTTACAACAGCCCGATTACGCCACAGATACAGACACACAGAATACTTGTACCCAAAATATTTCATAAACTCACCTCAACTCAGCGCCTCGCCTTCTCATGCCGCAATTCTCTCCCGAATATTGTTGGCGCGAGAAAAAAGCGAAAACGAAAGAATTACAAACGATGCCAACGCGCAATCCTGCTGTACTCATGTATGTACACAGAGAAAGCAATAAACATTTTCTTTTACGCCTTATCGCCCAACTGTATTAGGAAAACTGTCGCTCTATGCCTACTCGCGAGCAAAGAAAAACCAGGCGTTGCAACAAAACCTACGTAGCACCGTCTTGGCAATCGTACCACAAAAGGATCATGCACTGCGGACAAATTACGCAAAGTGCGAAACACAACGACGAGAACAAATACATGCCGCCACTGCGCAACGCCACGAGGCGAACAAGACGACAACAGACAAACGCATGCCCCCTTTCATGGACCACATGCCCCCTTTCATGGACCACATCTACCAAAATTGCAAGAACTGTGTATCAACTTGCTTTAGCCTACCCCTGTTTTCTTCCTGTGTGCTGTACTGAGCTAGCTGCAGTATAATGGTTGTATACAGTATAGTGGTGGGATTCACAGAGCTCACTCACACAGAAACAGTTCACGATTTCCACCAATAGGTAACACAAGCAGCGTACTGTTTCTGCTATAGTCCCGTAGCGAAAAAGACGTCACATTCGTCGCAGGGCATCACCGTTGTTGACCTTTAGTCTTCCTCCAGTCCAGACAGAATACATACCATACGGTACATTGGATGACCCTGTGACGAGTGTGGGCGAAATTCGGGGTGGGTTAAAACATACCCCGATGAGGCGTCATTGTTGACAACAAGTCGTACAGCTGTTGTTCGATTGTTGTCTATTCATATATGGTGTTGTCGGTTTGTTGACGAACGGACAACAAACCGACAACACCCATACGTAAACGGACACCATGTTGGCACCAATGACGCCTCCTCGGGGGTGGGTTAAGCCGTTGGTTACCGGTTGTTCCTCGGGGGCCATGATGTTCTCTGGGAGTACCATCAGCTGGGTCTCCTGACTCCTGGTGGCGAGGAACTCGTCGGGCTTCTGGAGGGTGGCTTCCGGCTCCTCCTTCCTCTCCTCCTCCTCCTCCTTCTGCGTGATCAGGCCCCTGACAACAACAACAACAGAATCTGTATTGGTAACACAAACCAAATGGACAGGTGATACCAACGAAGGGTAAAATTTTAACATGCCCATAGTGGCTGACCATACTTACACACATTATCCATGTAATAGGGCATGGTAAAGCCCCAGGGGAAAAAAAAAAAGAGGGAGGGGAAACACGGGGAAAAAAAAAGGGAAAAACGGGAAAAAAAGGGAGAGAAAAGAGAAAAAAAAACCCAAACCCCCCACAGGGGAAACACCAACACGGGGGGGTACAGTGGGGAGATATACACCCAAAAAACAAAAATAACAGAAAGACAAGCAATGTAACACGCACACCTGAGTATGACGTGGTCCCTCCTGCCGCCCTCCTCCCTCAGGCGGAAGGGGGACTCGTGCCAGGGACTGGAGCCGGTGGGCTGGCGGCGGGGGAAGTAGAGGGGGTCGGAGAGCAGGCGCTCCTCCTCCTCCACCCGCTTCTGCCTCTGAACGCACGGGAGG
The DNA here is from genome assembly GCA_030247985.1 of Epsilonema sp. ZAB3_2. Lineage (NCBI taxonomy): Eukaryota > Metazoa > Nematoda > Chromadorea > Desmodorida > Epsilonematidae > Epsilonema > Epsilonema sp. ZAB3_2. The sequence continues at coordinate 20,420 of JASAMW010004552.1, forward strand.
CCGTCCAGACGCCGGCGCTTCCCCAGCAGCTCCGTCCGCTTCTGCCGCGACGCGCGCCGCTCCAGCAAGCGACTGCGCAGACCACAGCCCCCCCGCGTCTCCCCCTCCGCCTTCACTTTCACTCCGCCCGACAAGCCTACGCACACAAGAGAAACAGCATGCCCCAATGTACAGAGAAACATGAATCACACATCCGCCCGGCAAGAAAGTGGCTAAAGATCTACAACGTACTGCGTACGTATGGCAATAGCGTCCGAGGCCAGTAGTGTATCTAAACTTTGTTCTAAGTATGTTAGGCGAGTTTAGCCAATCTGTCCCCCGACCGGCGCCTGGTGGGGTGCCTTAGTCCACGGCTGTGTCCGAGGGTAGCGGGTTCGATTCCCGTTCGGTCCTATGTCTCTCGCCCTTTTCGGGGCCCGGCTATCGCCATACGGAACGCCACCGATCGGCCGAACATAGCAAACCCACCAGTTGCCGCTTACTTTATGTACTCTTATCATGGCCCATTCACATCGGAGACACGCGCTCGGCGTGTTCATGGCTCAACACACGCAAACGCATGGACAGCCACGAATGCGCCGAGCGTATGTCCCTCCAATGCGAACGAGCCATACATTACATTACCTGCGCCACTGATTGGTCCGAAGCATTCGACGGCCTGTTTCCTGTCTTCGCCGGCAGGGGGCGGAATGGAGCTGGCCGGACTGATCATCTGGGTCTCGGGCACGTGACGCTGATGCCCGCCAATGGCCGCCGGCGTCGTGGACACCATCAACGGCGCGGCGCCAATCAACGCCGCCGCCGACGTTGACGGGGCCGCCTCCCCGCCGACCAATGAGGACGGGGCGACGACGCCGCAGGAGCCAATGGGCGTGGCGCCGGTGGGCGTGGCCGGTATGGAGGAGGCGGCGCCTCCCCCGGACATCAGATGGGCGCCGCCGCTCAGACTCGACATCGGTCGACCGTCCTCTGCAAGTACGCAGCAGAGCGAATAATGACAAAGTGTATGCAAGCATGTACGAGTGTGTGTACGCATAGTACGTACCTACCTACAGGGAGTGCATGAGTGTGTTGAGTCTGGGTGTACTATAGTCTGGCCAGAGAGAGTTGGCTATGGAATGGGACTCAAGTCGCCCTGTGTATTTTGCATGTACTTCTTCCAAATAGGAGCACACGAAGCACGGACAATAATCGGCAATTGTGAATCAATTATACGCTCAACGCGCTTTGAATGCCATAGCCAACTCTTGCTGGCCAGACTATAGAGAAGACTTCAGCGCGAGTAAGTGAGTCATGCACTCCTAGAGAAAAAGGCCCAGGCCCCACCCCTTCCTTTTCTCTAGGAGTACTAACGCCTAGTGGCTATAGGCCAAAATTAGCTACGTACCGGAGAGGGTGAGAGGGGAGCGTCGATGAAAGGCGCCTCCTTTGGCCCACTTCTGCTTCTCCCAGCTGGTGGCAGTGGTTCTGACAGCACTGGAGGCCTGCGTGGCCTGTCCGGGCAGGAGGATCGGCGGCAGAATCCCAGCCTTCATCGCCGCCTTCGTCAGCGGCTGCGGCGTCGTGCTCGTCACCGCGCAATTTCCCCCACCCCCACAACCACACGCCTCCTTCGCACACGTGTCCCTGCAATTTCATGCACGTGTAAGCAAGAGCGGATGAGCTGTGTTGGATACAGACTTAGACAGCGAGGGGTAATTCGGGCCAACAGACGAAGACATCACACATCGTGAAGTTGATGCTTCAATAAACGCAGAAATCAAGACTACATCAAAGAGGATAGAAAGGGCAAAGCTTTGTCCTTACGATACCACTGTCATGTCATGTCAGCGTTTGAGCCTGACTGGCGCCATGATAACGTATCTCAATTTACTCCTGTTAGTGTTATTTGCCATTCTAAGTAGGGTACTGTGGGGTAAACCCGGACACATAGTCTACCTCAGCAACCATACGACCGATTCAGACAAATATTTTACCATTCACTCGATTCCTTGAACTCTCTTCTTTCAAGAGCTACCATGTTCATCAGTTGCTGAAGCGGCAAGTTCAGAAAAGCTAGCTGTCCGGGTTTACCCCGTGTCCGGGTTTATCCCACAGCACCCTACATCCATACTGGTAAGTAAGCATCTCAACACCTAACCCGTTGTAGTACCTGAAGTCCCATCTGGGCTCGTCGCAAGCGTCCGTCTGCATGCCAGCCGCGTCCAGTTGCAGGGAGGAAGCCCGGGTGAGGTAGAACTCTTCCGCCGTCCTCTCCACCACGTTGAGGCCCTTGAACCCCTTCCTCCGCAAATCCTCCACCGCCACCTCCCCTCCGTCTTCCGCGCCATCTAGCCGGCGTAAATTCGGCGCAGTTTTGCTCTTCTTCGGCGAAGTAGTCTTCTTGCCTCCTCCATGTACAGCAGGGGGAGGGGGAGGGGGAGGGACTGAGTGAGTAGGAGAGACTGAGGCTTCGGAGAGTAGAAGGTTGTCCTCCGAGCCCACGATGAGGACGAAGACGGAGGGGAAGTACATCTTGGCCCCGCCCACCATCACCTCCAGGGTCTGGGGCAGAGCTTTGGCGTTGGCCGCCTCCTGCTTCTCCTTCTCCTTGGGGTCCTCGTAGCCCAAGTTCTCCTTGAATGAAAGAATGCATTGCTTTATCCGCATGAATACACATGGATACAGGTAAAGGAACACACGGATGAAGTACAGAATACTGTGCAGGATACTGTTACGTACTGCGTACGTATGGCAACAGCGTCCCAGGCCCGGTCCTATTTCTCTCCCACCTTTCGGGGCCCGGCTATCGCCATACGGAACGCAGCACGTCACAATACACAACAAGATACTGCACAAAGAAGCACACCAGCTACTGTGTTCCGTATTCCGTACCTTGTTGTCCTTTTCGGGGAGGGGGTAGAAGCGGCGCCACTCGGTCCAGTGCTTGTTGGCGATGTGCTGCGCCCGGTCGGGCAGCTGCGTCGCCTCTTCCGCCGCCGCAGTGTAGGAGGAGGCGGGACTGAGGACGCCCCTGAGGGCCCAGGGCGCCAGGATCACCGGCTGCTCGCGCGCCTGTCGCAGGTGGCGTCGCGTGAGCTTGTAGACGGGCGGCTGCCGCTGCGCCTTCACGCACACGCACACGTTGTTCTCCCCGTGCACGAAGAAGCACAACTGGAACGCCACCACGTAGCTGCAACACAGTACACGTACGTGCAACAAGCAACTAATACAGGTTCATAGACAGTTATACGATATGGTAGCGTGGGGTAAAACCGCCCATGGGGGAAATCTGTTCGCCATGGCGCTTTTACATCAGGCCTAGTTTGTCAAGTTATGGCTAGGAAGAAAGAAGCAGAGAAGAAGTGTCCCGAGATTCATTTTCGAGAGCCATGTTTTGAATGGGGGTAAAAGCGCCATAGGTGGGCAGTTTTACCCCAAGCTACCCTACATTATTCATCCCTACATCCCTCATCCTATCATCCCTCTGTATCATAGCCTACTTTACTACCATTACTTGTACAGTGGAAGAACTAGAGAAATTTGGATAACTTCTTTGCCTATTTAGACTCTGATACCATGAAAACAGCATTGCATTTGTGGCGAATACGTACTTGGGTTTCTGTTGCTCGCTGCTGAAGGAATCAGGATCGAGAGGTTGGCAAAACCACTTGCCCAAGCGGGCAAAGCCCTTCGTTATCAAACATCTGTCACAAGAACACACAAGACAGTCACATCATGCTGCTACGTCTAATGCAGAAGAAACGCAGGCCTATTTACCTTTCTATGAGAATATGCAACGCTTTGAAGAGCAAAGTCCGAATATCGTAGCCTATCCCGTCATCCCAACTGCATTTCCCGTCAGGATCTGTAACAGAAAGCAACGAATCATCGTTGACGTCAAACAAACAACGTTTCTTCTCTTCTATTATCGCTTCTCTTTCTGCACTCGAGAAATCGAGCAGACAAAAAGAAACGAAATAACTCTTTAGAAGTATCAAGAATGCATAATGGGAGAGGTAGACTTACTGGATAATCTGGAGAGGGAGTGGATGCTCTTGAGGATGTCCGGCTCTTCCGAGTACCAGAAGAGGAAGAGTTCTTTCTCCATGCCCAGTCTCAAGTCGATCTGCGCGGGCGCGGAAGAGGCGCCGTGTGGCGGAGTGCGACGCCACACACACAACAGACCCTGCAAGCAACCCAACGGAGCCCGACCACAGACAACTCCGGCGCCGCGCCCGCCCCGCCCGGGCCGGCGGACACACCGAACCACAAGAACAAACAAAAACGTGATATGCCATGCCATACATTGCAAGATAGTGAGAGAGAGAAAGAAATGGGCCACCGGCAACCAACTACGTGTGCAGCCTTATTTGAATGAGAATGGTGTGGTTATGAAAAGGACAGAGAAATTGGACCAAACACAAACGGAAGTAAAATTGGACCGGACACAGGAGAGCCCATTTTTTCTCCCGGATCAAATTTTTCTCTCACTGCTTTATAACCAATCATTGTACGGGTTACCTTGGCCAAACAGTCCCCATAGGCCTGGAGGATAGGATCCTCATTGACCTCCACACAACCACGAGGATGCTGATCACTCGGCGTCACGAATTTCTTCCACGAAAGCCCCGTGAGTTCCGTCTGAAACAAAACAACACGCAAAACACCCGCGTTGCGTCAAAAAACAGAAGCCAGTTCGAATTCACATAGGGAGCGCGATTATCGGGCGCATAGCAATATGCATGTTGTACGCAGTAGCGCAGGTCACCACAATGATTGTCATTTTCGTGAATCAGTACAGAGTTTCGAATACACTACAGTAGGCAATAGGATGCCTGTAACGGCTCGTCCACATGTGTGGAAAGGAAATGCGCTCGGCGTACGCCCGACGCATGGCTGTCCATGTCTATGCGTGTGTCGAGCCACGGACACGCCGAGCGTACGCCCAGCGCACACCTCCGATGTGAATGCCCATAACACACACCACCACATACGGCATACATACATACACACACGAGCGAATACTCAACTTACCAGTACAAAGACGTTGGTATGGCAATCCTCTAGGCTTGCGCCGTTTGTCATAGGCCCGGTACCCGAACTCATTTTGGAAAGTCAATAACAGAACGCAGGGCCTTGCTTTTCCTTTTCACAACCACAACCGCAGAGTATGTACTGTCATTTTGAACACATTTCTGACGCCCCGAAGGGGCAAAGGCGGCGTGCTAGGCCGAATTTGAATGACAGCGCATCTTTAGCGAAGAAATTGATGCTGAGCATTGAACGGGGCGATGAAGGATCAGCCGGTGTATAACGGCGAGATCCGACACGGAATCGAAGTTTGTCTTGGCATCATCATTTACTCTTCTTCCTCCCTCCTTCCCTTCGCAATCACGCGAGGCACGTAGACACGAGACAGAGAAAGAGCCAAACAATCCCAACGGGAGCCCATAGCACCCACCATAGATACAATATGATAGACGACGATCCGACCACACCACCCCACCCACCCCGCAAGAACCCCAACCCACAGCAAAATAAAAACATAAATAGACCCCCCCCCCCAAAACATATTAAAAAATCAAATCAATATTAAACAAAATCACAAAAACCACAAAAATACCTATACAAAACCCCACCCGCAATTATGACCATTTTTAATCAATCTCTGGCAGCCAACTTCCCCCCTGCACCAATATCAATTAGAAAAGAAACCTGTCGGCCCCTCCCTGGATGCCGAATTTACCCCAGGTTAGCCCCTTCCATCAACAAAAAAATTCCCCAAATTTCCCCTGAAGCCTGTGGGGTAAAACCACGCATCAAGCCTTTTGTGAAGCAGCAAAATCCAAGTGATTTTTGAGACCAATAATACAGTCGTAAACAAGCGCCTCAGCGAAAAAATCAATGGTGTCTGGATTTACCCCACCCCACCCTGCCCATAATACTCTACTTTACCTGTTTCACTTCTACGAGCTCCGTCTGTAGCCTCTGAATTTCCAGCCTTAATTCCGCGATGACTCGACTGGTCTTGTCCTGATTCACGACACTTTATTCCGGATATTTCTTGGCCCGATTTGCGTATTTCAGTGTGCTAAGCGTCTCTTGAATATCGCAGTCGCTCGGTGAAATACAGGCAATCATTAGGCGGCGGTTCGACTCAGAATGGATAATGGCAACAAGAATGCAACATCATAATATCATAAACAGAGGGTAAGATACTGTGGGATATTTTTGCGTGAGGTACTTTCTGAAGCTCCCCCACACCAACAGTAAGTACCTGTTCCCTCCTAAAGAATCCTGTAACAACCAGATTAGCTTCAAAGTTTTCGGTAAGGCACGTGAGTCGCTTTCTTCTTCACATCACCCAATGCAGAGATGACGTTACCCAGAGCCAGCTGAAATACAATACAAAGGCAACCACGCAATACATAACTTGCTGTTGACGCGCTTGCATAACATACAACATTATAGTGGCAATCACCTAATGTTTAAATCGAACCATAAAGGAAGGCCGGGTAGGCAATTATTATTACCTCTGCGTCCGCGCCATGAATAAACAATAAATATTGATACAAATCTTCCACACGGAATATATTGGCTCGTTGGTCCCAGATTTAGAATTGTGGAGAGGGTTGTTAACCGATACCGACCTTAGTTAGCCTGCGGCATCGCGACAGTTTAGGGCCAGCAAGCGAATTTGTACTTTGGGGATGCATCAGCCTGCTCGGTTATGTACATACGTAAACAAGGTTGCAAACTTTCGCGCACAAGTAGTAGCGCTCTTCTTTCCAAGTTTCACAGATTTTTAGGCAAATTTTGTAAGAAAATCAAATACTGACTGTCGTCGATTTCAGCTCTTTCTACGAGTTTTCAGAAAGTGTGAAACAACAAAAAGCGCTACTACTTGTGCGCGAAAGTTATTTATAACCTTATCTATTGTAAAACAGCAGGCAAAATTGTGAGAAGTATTGCCTGCGCATGCGAAACTGCCACAGCGCCGCAAGCTAAATCGGTATCGGTTAACCAACCCCCTCCCCCATCTTTCCTTCCCCCTCCCTCCATACCTACCAGTCCGTAGTTGATATTGATGCCTTCCTTGGCTCGCTCCCCCACCGCACCATTTCGCTTGAGCTTTTCACTACCCGCCAGGTCAACAAAGTGAAATTTCGCCGTCAGCACCTCGAACTCCGGTAGTCCGAGATGGTTGCGGGCGCCGCTTCCGGTTCCGCCGACGAGCCCATACCCGAGTCGGGGCTCGAATCCTCCCCCGTCCCGCAACGAGGAGGATGGGTTTACAGACTACAAACGTTTAGTACGTCGATGTTCGCTACTAGTTATCTGCGATCGCTAATGTAATATCTGCGTTGAACGCTAACGCCAAACGTCTGCGTTGAACGCTATCGCAAATATCTGCGTCAAACGCTAACGCAAATATATGCGTCGAACGCTAACGCAAATATCTGCGTCGAACGCTAATATCTGCGTTTGCGTTGACGCCGGGCATTCAGGCGTTGCCATTCTGAACGGGCTATCAGTGCGAAATAATGCTGTGTGAGATAGGGATTACGTCAGCTTCCAACCTTACACATAAGATAAGAAACAAAAATGTAATACGTACGCACCCAGTCCAAGTTTCTGGGTTTTGGGTTTTGAGATTGGGTTTTAGGTTTTGAGATTGGGTTTTGGGTTTTCGGCTACAACGAAGCTACTCCAACATTGGGTTTTCGGGGGTTTTGAGCCTTGGGTTTTTGGGTTTTGAGATTGGGTTTTGGGTTTTCGGCTACAACGAGAGCTACTCCAACATTGGGTTTTGGGTTTTGAGCCTGGGTTTTGGGATTTGAGATTGGGTTTAGGGATTTGAGATTGGGCTTTGGGTTTTGAGGTTGGGTTTTGGGTTTTGAGAATGGGTTTTGAGTTTTGAGATTGGGTTTTGAGTTTTTGAGACTTTCATAAAGTTATTGAGTCTTGTGTCTTCCTCTGTTATGTTTTGCTGACACCTCATTGTGTACCCTTAGGTATGTTATGTGGTATTTTTACTTACAAATCTGAGACAAAATATGATACTTACTCACAGTTGTCTCTTCTGTTCCACTCCTGTGTACATAGGCTAGGCTCAGGCTCAGGCTCAGGCTTAGGCCTAAGCCTAGCCAATGTATCAGTCTTCTGAGAAGCCTAAACCTAATCCTAAGCCTAAGCCTCAGCCTAGCTATCTGACTAGGCCTAGCCCGTGAAGTTGGGAATTGATATACGAAACCCAAAACCCAATGTTTGAGTCCTCGTTGTAGCCAAAAAACTCAAAACCCAATCTCAAAACCCAAAACCCAGGCTCAAAACCCAAAACCCAAATGTTGGAGTAGCTTCGTTGTAGCCGAAAGACCCAAAACCGAGGTGTCAAACCCAAAACCCAGGCTCAAAACCCAAAACCCAAATGTTGGAATAACTTCAGTTGTAGCCGAAAACCCAAAACCCAATCTCAAAACCCAAAACCCAATCTCAAAACCCAAAACCCAGAAACTTGGACTGGGTTACGTACGCTTGCTTTTTCGGAACCGAATTCGGTCTTTACCTGAAATTTGGTCAACCTC
>JASAMW010004554.1:0-10699 GCA_030247985.1 Epsilonema sp. ZAB3_2
CCCGTTGGGCATATCGCGACACTAAGTGTAGTAGCTCTCGCTTTGCTTGCATGGTTACGTAAGGAGACGGACATATGCATGCATCATACCACGTTACCTACCTATTATACAGAGCTAACAGCTAACATTGTATTCAATGTCAGTCAGGCTACCGTTCACTTCGCCACAAGCGAAAAGAAGTTTTTCAAAGCCCGTTAATAGAGGATATTAATTGTTTATTCAGTCAAATCTGACATGAATATGAAAAGCATCGAACATCCACAACAAAGTAGACATTTTACGACACTGTATGTATACATACAAGTAAATATGTAAACGGCACAGAAAAATTATAGCTAAAACTTGTACACTCGGGCATGATCGGCGATATTAAAGTTGTCCAAAGAAGTGTCCAAATCCAAAGATATTCATTATTCAGGTGTGCGTAAATCGCATGAAAACGGTGGCGATAAATAAATATTTGAAAATATGGGTTCATGGATTGTCAAAAATTAGTTGGCATTTACATAGAGGAAGGTGTAAGGTACATACCCTACTCTCTTCTCTAGTGGATCATCAATAAATTCAATCAGACACTCTTGCATTTCAGCTCGGCATTTGCGTGTAATGCGCTACATCTGCTGGACTCCATAGTGTAATGTTCTGCCCCAGTGCCAGTAGGTTCCAGATGGGTGGTCTGAGTTGCTGGAGAAGCTGTGAAGGCTTGGTATGGCGATGGCAGAGCCGCTAAACTGGGAAGAAGATAAAGGGGGCTTTGGCAATTCAAAGTATTTTTCAGGGCGTCCGGCCAATACCTATGTACAGTATATGTTTGGTATAGTTACTGTCTTTACTGCCTTACTGGTAGTTTTTTGCGCCTATTCCCTAGATTGCACAAAGTTCAGATATTAAGAAAGGTTTTCTCTAGCGGTTGCATAGTACGTGGAAGGGGGGTACTTTTTGTAAATCGAGATAATATGCCTATCGGATTCCCCATCAAAAACTGCATATTATGTAGATGAAGTTTTAGGAAAAAATTTGTTCAGGCATCATCGAGATATTCATGGGTAAAGGTGGGCAGGTCGCATTATTGCCGTTTTTCAACGTTTTTAGCCATATTTCAGCAACCGAAGGGCTTAGAGGGCTACAATTAAGTACACACATACATCCCATAGGGACCCAAGTCTGGACCAATTTTGAGCCCAATCGGCCACCTGTGTGGCGAGATATAGCGTCACAAAGTGCATTTCTGTATATTTTGCACCTGTTGCAAATTTAGTTTTTTGAATACCACGGCGCGAATACATGCCCTGCACGGGGTAAAATTTTGACAGCAAGTAGAGAAGGGTTAGGCCTAAAAACTTTGGTACTACCGCAAAAAATCTCTATAATTGGAATTGGGACTACAGTCCTCTCGAATAGTGAAAAATACAGCAAAAAATTTCCCGCCTTTTTTATTTTTCAAGATAAATGAGCAATACCACTGAAACTTTTTCCTCGTAAGTAGCCTATCAAATGTAGAATTTGATGTAGATTTCAAAAATAACATTGTTTTTCCCAAAAAAATTTAACCCCTAGCATATAATTTTGCAAAAGTAGTTTATTTTTGTGAATTTTGGGTAAGGGTTAAATTTTTTGGGAAAAACAATGTTATTTTTGAAATCTACATCAAAATCTACATAAGATAGGCTACTTACGAAGAAAAAGTTTCAGTGGTATTTCTCATTTATCTTGAAAAATAAAAAAAGCGGGAAAATTTTTGCTGTATTTTTCACTATTTGAGAGGACTGTAGTCCCAATTCCAATTATAGAGATTTTTTGCGGTAGTACTAAAGTTTTTAGGCCTAACCCTTCTCTACTTGCTGTCAAAACTTTACCCCGTGCAGGGCATGTATTCGCGCCGTGGTATTCAAAAAGCTAAATTTGCAACAGGTGCAAAATATACAGAAATGCACTTTGTGATGCTATATCTCGCCACACAGGTGGCCGATTGGGCTCAAAATTGGTCCAGACTTGGGTCCTTAGGGGATGTATGTGTGTACCAAATTGTAGCCCTCTAAGCCCTGCGGTTGCTGAAATATGGCTAAAAACGTTGAAAAACGGCAAAAATGCGACCTGCCCTCCTTTACCCATGAATATCTCGATGATGCCTGAACAAATTTTTTCCTAAAACTTCATCAACATATGCAGTTTATGATGGGGAATCCGATAGGCATATTATCTCGATTCACAAAAAGTACCCCCGTTCCGCCTATACTACAGGCTACTCTCAATCTCAATCCTACAGAAAACGTCTCTTAATGCGGCTCTCTATTCTGTATTAAAATACTCATTTAACAGGACTATCCATGCCAAATTTCAAGGCTACCACTGACGCACAGTACAGTGCATGAATTAGAATCAGGTTTCATATTTCATGCATGCATAGCTACATACGGTAGCTTATTGCAGAAGAGTTTTCTGCTAATTTTCTTTCGTCAAGGAACATTCCCGTTTATATTCTCCAAAAATGACAACAACGACAGCAGTAATGCTTTGCCACTTTGCCGTAGCCCCCTTTAAGGTAGCGGTGGATGGCGGTCGGAGCAGACTGGCGCTCTCCTGACGTTCGGCGCTGGTTTTCTCGTATCCGATACGGAGATGTCGAATGACGAATTCCACGAAAGTCGACCATTGATGCGCCTCGTCGGCGTCCGTCGACAGTCGACCGAACTCCTTCCTCATCGTCTCTCCGAATATATCCCAGTAGTTTGCCTGCAATTACGTACATATTCTAGGTACGTAGGCCTACCTACCTACCTATACGATATAGGGTACTGTGGGGTAAACCAGGACAAGGGGTAAACCCGGACACCTACTTACGTGCTTTTCTGAACTTTCCGCTTCAGCAAATGATGAACATGGTTAGGTAGCTCATTTGAAAGAGGAGAGTTCAAGGAATCGATTGGTAGAATACTGTCTCAATCGGTCGTGTCCGGGTTTACCCCGTGTCCGGATTTACCACACAGGGCCCTACTACATACATAGATAAAACAACTCTACAGTACAGGTAGGAGACAGCTCCATGTTACGTCGCATCCATGGAACGAAGCGAGGGTGCTTTTCCTCTGGGTCATTCACAGACAACTTTATAGTTGTCTATGTTCCCGTAGACTGAATTGCGCTCGGCTTGTTGGACCTGCAATGGTCCATGAAATGTCTTTCCTAAACTTCGCAAAAAATTTTTGTTGAGCTCAATATTTCTATTTGGTGCTGTTGTTAAAAATTTTTTGCGAAGAATGGCAGTCATGGACCATTGCAGGTCCAACAAGCCGAGCGCAATTCAGTACGGGAGCATGGCATAGACAACTATAAAGTTGTCTGTGAATGACCCAGAGGAAAAGCACCCTCGCTTCGAATGTGGGATCGTCACTTTCCCGTCGGCACCGAACTACGGTAGTTAGTTACGCTATCTGTATCGTACATACAGAGTGTCTCATAATAAACCATCCACCTTTCTGTGCATGTAACTCTGGAACCACACCTTATATTTTCATGCGGTCTTTTCTATTTTGTAGTCAAGGCTTCAACTGAGATCTGTACAAAATTTCAGCTATTTGGTCCACATACTTCAGAAGTTACGACGGTTTGAATCTCGAAGTTCAAAATCGACGTTTTTCTTCAGTATGGAGAAAAGTTCGGTCTTAATTTTTCAAGATACCCTGTTCCATGCGTTTGCTTTGGTGGCATTGGCGTTACTGCATGAGATTCACATTTCCTAGCATTTTCGGACTTCTTTTCTCATTACTAGACTAATTAGTACAGGGTGTCCCATTTGGATCGGACAAGTCGTTTGGGGCTATAACTTGGGAATTAATACAGTTAAGATGCTGAAATTTTTTCTCAGATACCCAAGACTATGCATAACTTTGTATAAAAATTTCGTCCCATAACTCTAATCTGAACATAAGATATTGGTACCTCAAGTTTCGACCACGAAAATCACAGTTTTTGAATCGCAAGTCTGGTGTTCAGGCGAATTTTTGTGGCATGTTCATCATAGCACTAGTCACTACGTGGGATCTGTTTGACAGGGCATCTGGAATGCCAGAGGAGACATTTTTCTTTCCTGACTTGCTGCATGCACATCGGTTCACTTCAAAACTCAACTCAGATAAAACCAAACCAGCAATAGCCTGGCCTCCAGCAGTACTGCTCGCCCCTATCTGACTCCCCAACTTTTCCTGATGGATTTTCTCCCGAACAAGCTACCTATGTTCTAAGTTGAAGACTTCCAGAACTGTAAAATAATATTCGTTGTGTGTTCCCACTTATTGAATGGCATTATGATGAACATGCCACAAAAATTCGCCTGAACACCAGACTTGCTATTAAAAAACTTGTGATTTTCGAGGTCAAAACTTTAGGTACCAATATCTTACGTTCATCTGTCGTATTCTTCTTGAGCGTTCTTCAGCTTTTTTTCTTGTACAGCTTCAGCCGGTAAGCTAGTAGGGTGCCACGTACTCTGTACGGCTGTGCGCCAGGCTGTGCCGCTAGCTTGGGCTACGTTTGTGCGTTGGTTCCACCGAGTTCCCATACTCGTGACAAAGTAGTATATTTGGCAACCCTATCGCATAGTTGGCAACCCTATGGCAGATCTGGCAACCCTTTCCCCGCATAGATCTGACCCTTTCTCACGGTCTGGCAACCCTTTTGCGCATTTAGCAATCTGGCAATCCTTTTGCAGATCTGGCAACCCTTTTGCGCATTTAGCAATCTGGCAACCCTTTTGCAGATTCTGGCAACCCTTTTAGCGCATCTCGCGTTTTAGTCTTGTGTGCACTTTTGGGCGTGACCATTTGCAAACGCTGGCTTGAAAACCTGCGTCGTTTGGTTTCTGCGGCATTTAGTACTGAAATATCGATTATCGAATCGATACTTGGTGATCGGCTGATCAGATCAAAAATCGCTGGTCTTTCTGGCGTTCTCGGGGCCATAAGCGCTTGAAAGAGACCTGGATGGATGATGTAGCTGCAAAATTGAGTGAGTTATGAGTGAATCTGCGCACTTTCAGTACTAAAATATCGATTATCGATCGATTATTGGCGATCGGCTGATCAGATCAAAAATCGAAAGCCTCCCTAACGCACCTTCGGCTTATAAGCTTTCGAATGAGCCATTGGTGAACGCTGTAGCTGCAAAACTGAGCGAGTTTATCGCATCACACACACACACACACACACACACATCAGCCCTATTTGTTCATAGATGATGCTCAGGCACAATTTGTGTTCCATTTACCCTGGTCCCAAAGTGAACAACTGCAATGCACGCGTCGTCGTCTTCGTGTTTACTACGTATGTAACGTACCGTAAAACGTTACGCGTCTTCGTTCGCTTCGGGACCAGGCTTAATGGAACACAAATTGTGCCCTAGCATCAGGATGGGTCAGACGTGGAATTGCAAAAATCCGACAGCAGCCGACGTCAGGGGTGCCAAACAGACGAATCATCAAAGACACGAGTTCATCCCAGGGTCGACGATTTTTTTCGTTACTGTGTTATGGGAGCTCTCTGGGTGAACGCGTGATTCTGATGTTTCAACTGATCATATGAGACTGGCAGAGTTTGGGGGCTTGCGGCGTGCTCAATAATTGACAGCTAAACTCGTGAATATACTGCATTCGGATTATCTTTTTTCGAACAGAAGAAGGCTTTGCAAACATTGGGACATGGGAAAATATTTGGACAAAACATACGCACCTGCACAAATCCGCTTCTCGCATCATCGTCATCAGTCTGAGGAGAGCCATCAAGTTCAAGCAGCCAGTCGAGTAGTCTACAAATTTAGGAACTCATCATAAAAAACATGTAGCCTTCAACTTAGTTCCTTTTGTTCCAACTTACACCTCACTCCTTGGGCTACTTCTATACCTTTTCTTGCACAGAACTGAGCGACAGGGCCTTGGCGTTTCGAGGCAGAAAAGGAGTCGTTTCCTTGTGCACAGCACCTATAAATAACAAATAATGGTGAGAGAACAAAGAGCGTCCAGCAAAAGTTGCGGTCAAACAAAAGCATTTTCACCGATTTTTCTCCGCTTCCCACCCTCTACTACAGTATTCTGCGCGGGAGTACATTTTTTAACTTGCGCAGCACGGGCAGAGCCGAAAGAAAGCGGACAATAATCATACACCATGAATATGCAAATTCAAAAACCCATCGGTAGGTATAGGGTCAGGCCCAAGAATAACCCATCGTGTCTTGTAGTACGTAGTATGTACTATTACAATATAGGGTGTCTCATAATAAACCATCCACCTTTCCATGCATGTAACTCTGGAACCACACTTTAGATTTTCATGCGGTCTTTTCTGTTTTGTAGCCAAGGCTTCAACTGAGATCTGTACAAAATTTTTAGCTTCGTACGCCCAGTGGAAGGTGCCCAAACACCTTCTTACTCCCGGCGGTCAAAAACGAGGGTTTTTCTAACTGGTAGTGCCGATTTAGTGGTCTTTTGTGCATGGGGTCCAAAATACAGGGTGTCCCATTTGGATCGGACAAGTCGTTTGGGGCTATAACTCGGGAATTAATAAAGTTAAGATGCTGAAACTTTTTTCCCAGATACCCATTAAGACTTTGCATAACCTAGGGTAAAAATTTTGTCGAACAACTCCAATCTGAACGTAAGATATTGGTACCTAAAATTTTGACCTCGAAAATCACAAGTTTTTGAATCGCAAGTCTGGTGTTCAGGCGAATTTTTGTGGCATGTTCATCATAATGCCATTCAATAAGTGGAGACACACAACAAAATATATTTACATTTCTTGTCAAAGTATTCAACTTAGAACATAGGTAGCTTGTTCGGGAGAAAATCCATCAGGAAAAGTTGGGGAGTCAGATAGGGCGAGCAGTACTGCTGGAGGCCAGGCTATTGCTGGTTTGGTTTTGTCTGAGTTGAGTTTTGAAGTGAACCCATGCTGCATGCAGCAAGTCAGGAAAGAAAAATGTCTCCTCTGGCATTTCCTGATGCCCTGTCAAACAGATCCCACGTATTGACTAGTGCTATGATGAACATGCCACAAAAATTCGCCTGAACACTCAGATTCTTGCGATTCGCAAACTGTGATTTTCGTGGTCGAAACTTGAGGTACCAATATCTTATGTTCAGATTGGAGTTATGGGACGAAATTTTTATACAAAGTTATGCATAGTCTTGGGTATCTGAGAAAAAAATTTCAGCATCTTAACTGTATTAATTCCCAAGTTATAAGCCCCAAACTACTTGTCCGATCCAAATGGGACACCCTGTACTAATTAGTCTAGTAATGAGAAAAGAAGTCCGAAAATGCTAGGAAATGTGAATCTCATGCAGTAACCCCAATGCCACCAAGCAAACGCATGGAACAGGGTATCTTGAAAAATTAAGACCGAACTTTTCTCCATACTGAAGAGAAACGTGGATTTTGAACTTCGAGATTCAAACCGTCGTAATTTCCGAAGTATGTGGACCAAATAGCTGAAATTTTGTACAGATCTCAGTTGAAACCTTGACTACAAAATAGAAAAGACCGCATGAAAATATAAGGTGTGGTTCCAGAGTTACATGCACAGAAAGGTGGATGGTTTAATTATGAGACACTCTGTATGTACGATACAGATAGCGTAACTAACTACCGTAGTTCGGTGCCGACGGGAAAGTGACGATCCCACATTCGAAGCGAGGGTGCTTTTCCTCTGGGTCATTCACAGACAACTTTATAGTTGTCTATGCCATGCTCCCGTACTGAATTGCGCTCGGCTTGTTGGACCTGCAATGGTCCATGAAATGTCTTTTTCTATTCTTCGCAAAAAATTTTTAAAAACAGCACCGAAATAGAAATATTGAACTCAACAAAAATTTTTTGCGAAGTTTTGGAAAGACATTTCAAGTACCAATGCAGGTCCAACAAGCCGAGCGCAATTCAGTCTACGGAACATAGACAACTATAAAGTTGTCTGTGAATGACCCAGAGGAAAAGCACCCTCGCTTCGTTCCATGGATGCGACGTAACATGGAGCTGTCTCCTACCTGTACTGTAGAGTTGTTTTATCTATGATATGTAGTAGGGCCCTGTGTGGGTAAATCCAGACACTGGGTAAAACCGGACACGACCGATTGAGACAGTATTCTACCAATCGATTCCTTGAACTCTCCTCTTTCAAATGAGCTACCGTACCATGTTCATCATTTGCTGAAGCGGAAAGTTCAACAAGCACTGTAGGTGTCCGGGTTTACCCTTTGTCCTGGTTTACCCCACAGTACCCTATATCGTATAGGTAGGTAGGTAGGCCTACGTACCTAGAATATGTAACGTAATTGCAGGGAACTAAACTACTGGGATATATTCGGAGAGACGATGAGGAAGGAGTTCGGTCGACTGTCGACGAGACGCCACGAAGGGGCGCATCAATGGTCGACTTTCGTGGAATTCGTCATTCGACATCTCCGTATCGGATACGAGAAAACCAGCGCCGAACGTCAGGTAGAGCGCCAGTCTGCTCCGACCGCCATCCACCGCTACCTTCAAAGGGGGCTACGGCAAAGTGGCAAAGCATTACTGCTGTCGTTGTTGTCATTTTTGGAGAATATAAACGGGAATGTTCCTTGACGAAAGAAAATTAGCAGAAAACTCTTCTGCAATAAGCTACCGTATGTAGCTATGCATGCACTCGAAATATGAAACCTGATTCTTAATTCATGCACTGTACTGTGCGTCAGTGGTAACCTTGAAATTTGGCATGGATAGTCCTGTTAAATGAGTATTTTAATACAGAATAGAGAGCCGCATTAAGAGACGTTTTCTGTGTAGGATTGAGAGTAGCCTGTAGTATAGGCGGAACGGGGGTACTTTTTGTGAATCGAGATAATATGCCTATCAAATTCCCCATCATAAACTGCATATGTTGATGAAGTTTTAGGAAAAAATTTGTTCAGGCATCATCGAGATATTCATGGGTAAAGGAGGGCAGGTCGCATTTTTGCCGTTTTTCAACGTTTTTAGCCATATTTCAGCAACCGCAGGGCTTAGAGGGCTACAATTTGGTACACACATACATCCCCTAAGGGCCCAAGTCTGGACCAATTTTGAGCCCAATCGGCCACCTGTGTGGCGAGATAGAGCATCACAAAGTGCATTTCTGTATATTTTGCACCTGTTGCAAATTTAGTTTTTTGAATACCACGGCGCGAATACATGCCCTGCACGGGGTAAAGTTTTGACAGCAAGTAGAGAAGGGTTAGGCCTAAAAACTTTAGTACTACCGCAAAAAATCTCTATAATTGGAATTGGGACTATAGTCCTCTCAAATAGTGAAAAATATAGCAAAAATTTTCCCGCTCTTTTTTATTTTTCAACATAAATGAGCAATACCACTGAAACTTTTTCTTCGTAAGTAGCCTATCTTATGTAGAATTTGATGTAGATTTCAAAAATAACATTGTTTTTCCCAAAAAATTTAACCCTTACCCAAAATTCCACAAAACTAAACTACAATTGAAAAATTATATGTTATGGGTTAAATTTTTTTGGGAAAGCCGATGTTATTTTTGAAATCTACATCAAATTCTACATAATCAGCTACACGAGGAAAAATTTTAGTGGTGCTCATTTATCTTGAAAAATAAAAAAGGCGGGAAAATTTTTGCTGTATTTTTCACTATTCGAGAGGACTGTAGTCCCGATTCAAATTATAAAAATTTTTTGGGTAGTACCTAAAGTTTTTTAGGCTAACCCGTCTCTACTTGCTGTTAAAATTTTACCCCGTGCAGCATGCGTGTTTCGCGCCGTGGTATTCAAAAAAATTAAAATTGCAACAGGTGCAAATATACAGAAATGCACTTTGTGACGCTATATCTCGCCACACAGTGGCGCGATGAGCTCAAAATTGGTCCAGACTTGGGTCCCTATGGGATGTATGTGTGTACTTAATTGTAGCCCTCTAAGCCCTTCGGTTGCTGAAATCGAGTTGGAGACGCGGCAATCGGCGAACCAACCTGCCACCTTTACCCATGAATATCTCGATGATGCCTGGACTTTTTCCTAAACCATCTGCATAATATGCAGTTTTTGATGGGGAATCCAATAGGCATATTAGCTCGAATTACCAAGAGTACCCCCCCTTCCACGTACTATGCAACCGCTAGAGAAAACCTTTCTTAATATCTGAACTTTGTGCAATCTAGGGAATAGGCGCGAAAAACTGAAAGTAAGGCAGTAAAGACAGTAACTATACCAAACATATACTGTACATAGGTATTGGCGGGAAACACTGAAAAATACTTTGAATTGCCAAAGCCCCCTTTATCTTCTTACCAGTTTAGCGGCTTCTTCCATCGCCATACCAAGCCTTCACAGCTTCTCCAGCAACTCAGACCACCCTTCTGGAAGCTACTGGGGCAGAAATTACACTACGGAGTCCAGATGTATCGCATTACATGCAAATGCCGAGCTGAAATGCAAGAGTGTCTGATTGAATTTATTGATGATCCACTCTAGAGAAGAGAGTAGGGTATGTACCTTACACCTTCCTCTATGTAAATGCCAACTAATTTTTGACAATCCATGAACCCATATTTTCAAATATTTATTTATCGCCACCGTTTTCATGCGATTTACGCACACCTGAATAATGAATATCTTTGGATTTGGACACTTCTTTTTGGACAACTTTAATATCGCCGATCATGCCCGAGTGT
>JASAMW010004555.1:0-23472 GCA_030247985.1 Epsilonema sp. ZAB3_2
ATTCCTGCAAATACATATAATAATATAGTCAGATCTTTAGGTGTGTACATAGGTACGTGGGTATGTACAGTACACTGACCATAGGGTACCGTAGTACATACAAAGTACATACCGGTATGTTACGTCAGCATGCAAAAGACGAAAAGCAAGATGCAATTTTGTAAATCTCTACCTTTTACCGTACCCAAAGGTGCCTATTTACGTAGCCTGTACATTCAGTACATGGTACACACATCCCAATTTTCAAGGCCAAGGCCAATTATTGTTCCTTGACCTGAATGCCCAAATTCTACCCCGATCATCAATCTTACCTTGAAGCTCATCAATCCATTCTTATCTCGGTCGAAAGCGTCGAAGACTATTTCGATGAAAATGGCGCTCTTCTTTTGGTTTGTGCCGAAATTCTGGAATGCCTGAGGAAATAAGGCCTGGTAGGCCCGCATGAACTGCCTCTGGCTGATCTCTGCCTGTGGACAGTCTTTCAGGAATCCCACATACCACGTACGAATCTGGTCCTCGCTAAATCGCGTTTTTCGCAGCAGAAAATCTACATCCTCCGCGGCCAGTGGCTTCTTGATAAATTTACGAACAACGGCGCCCATTTCTTCTGGAAGCGCTTGGTTGAACTGTAAGGGTACGTGCAGACAGAGACAGGTGTAGTTTGCACATCTGGTAATACTGTAGTTTGCAGTTTAGGATTGAGCACCTATACGTAGGTTACAGAAAAAGGGTAACTCAGAAGCATTCGGGAGGGACAATCTACTTGTACCATGGAAGATGCCGGCACAGCGAACATGCTGGGTCCTTCCATAGACAACTTTAAGGATGTCTATGCGAGCGTGTTGAAGTACGCTCACCTCACTGGACCGCAAACTGTCCATGAAATACCCATCTGCGCAGTTTTGAAAATGTATGGTCCCCAATCTTTAAAGTTGCCTCTAAAAGAACCAGCAGGTTCGCTATCCCTGGGGAAAAGTGGGTGGGTACGGCGTAAGTCAGGTTGATGAAATGGTGCTAGCATTTGATATTAGTTAAAGCTGCCCAAAATTTACCTTGTCTTAACAGTTCTTTCTTTAAGACTTTATCCGTAAATCTCGTCTTGAGAAGCCTAAGAAGTCGAGGACTTCTTCTCTTGTAGGTGGAACAACTTTTTGCGAAAGTTTATTTGGGTGGCTGTGGCAACGCCAGCGAAGCTTCCAAGATAAAATATCACCGCCTACCTACGCCTTCAAGCGTGGGGAGCTGTGCCAAAAGGGATGATTGATTACGTAAGCTCGGTCACAAAAGAGGAAACTGGCTCGCTTTCGCTTCGCGAGGTGCGCATGCATACGCGTATGTGTTACCCCTACTCAATAATAGAGAACGACTGTGAATCTGTGAGCAAAAGCCGTGCACAGAGCTACGCCCGATAAGAGCCAGTTTTTGCTCACAGATTCACAGTCCTTAGATCTTACGTAGTTTTCTCTGGCGGTACAAATAGTGGGTCTTTACGTTGGGTAACGCTCGCTGCACACTACTGGTTAGTACGTACCTGTATATGTACATTCAATATACACTTAGGTACGTACGTACTGCATATTTCTACCGAGCCGTACAATAAAGTATTCAGGTTGCCTACCTGCACGCTCATACGGAGAGAAAACCAATGTGGTAATTGTCAAGCACCGACATCTGTACATACATGGTACTACCAAAAATATATTATTCTGCTTAGAAAGAATGGATGACTAGTGTAAACTAAACGGAGCATCCCTGGCAGATATTCGCCCCAATTTTTTCGGTTTCCGAAATATCCAATTATTTGGGTATCCAATTATTTGGGTTTTACGAAACCATTACATCGGATTTTACCAACCATTTTATTGGATTTTACGAAAGGCGAAACCAATGTACTTAATAGTTTTGTAAATCCCAAATAATTGGATATCCAAAATATTTGGATATTTCAAAAAACCCAAAAAAATTGGGGCGAATATCTGCCAGGGATGCTTGTTTAGTTTACACTCTACGTCGTCCATTCTTCCCTGAGCAAAATTATATATTTTTGGTACTACCCCGATTTACAAAAGTAGGCAGGCTCCTTGGAAACCCACACTTTTGCGTGGATCGTCCTCTTTTAGCAAGTTTGCGTCGTTTCATGGGTTTGGTTGAAGCTATGAGCATGTGATGTTGAATTTTATTGACAGTTTCATTACGTTAGGGCAACCGTTTGCGTCGGAATGGTGTCGTTATTGCCAGGTCATTAGAATTATTCAAGCAGTGTATACTTACGTATTAGTCTTAGTATGTATCTACTATTTGCGCAATTATTACACGGGACGTGTTCGGATAGTAATAGTTCGTGCACTTTTTTCAAACAAGTAGGCGTTTCGTCTGATTATTTCAGTACAAAGAGCAGGCACAATTTTGTAAAATTAGTAGAGTGACAATGACAGGGTAGATTAGCAATACGTGCATACCTTGATAGAACACAATATTATGTACACTAGCTCTATTGGTACATACATAGACATACAGTAGGTCGTGATGAACAAAGTCTAGCAGTTGAGCATTTCAATTGGCGTTCTGTTCTCTACCAATAGCCGGTACATGGTCGGGATCGTGCGGTGCAAGCTTCGATAAATTCTTCCTTTGAAATATTTCCCGTTTGGTCCACATCAAATTTCTCCAAAAGACCTGAAAACTTTTATTTATTTATTTATTTATTTTTATTTATTTATTTATTTATTATTTAGGCGTATCTGTTTATTTATTTATATTTATAATCCCGATACCTGTGTGTATGCTGCCGCCCCTCCTTTCACGCTACCCGATTGCATCACAACAATAGCTTTGACCACTTTGAACAGCTCAACTTGCGAGATGACGTTGTTTCGATCCTGATCTATAATGTGGAAAGAGGCTTCCAGCTTCTCTTCTGGGCTCCCGTTGCTAATGAAGTTGAGGAAAAATAGAAATTCCTCTAATCAAATTTAATATACAACATGGCGATATGGACAATCGATGTTATAATCCGAGCCTTGTTTATCATATTCGATAGAGTACACATCAAGGATGCCCTATCATATTATATTTTAGTTAGAATGAATTCATACACTACGTAAGTGAGGCCTGACCCTGATTGGGTTATTTGGAAAACCCCCTGCTTTATTATTGGTGGTCAATATATACCCGACAGGTACCAAGTTTCACAAAGCACCCGAACTAATAATAAATAAAATATAATAAATCAATGCCAAATAAATAATAACAAGTAACTACACAAATAACACTTTTATCCTACCTTTACCTTGAAGCTGAGCGTTCCGTTGCTATCACGGTCAAAAGCGTCGAATATGATATTCACAAAGTATTTGCTTTTGGACTCGGCAACGCCGAAATTGAACTGTTCAGGAAACAGGTAGCGATAGGCTCCCAGGAACTGGGTGGAGTTCATTTCCCCGTTGGGACAATCCACCACGAAATGCTCGTACCAACTTCGAATTTGGCTCTCCGTATATTTGGTGTGCTTGAGGAGAAATTCCACATCGCTTTGCGACAAAGGGCGCTTGTAAATTTTGCGCACAACTGCGCCCATACTATTTTGAAATTTCCCAAGGGATGATAGTCAAGGGTTGAAGTTACCGTATGTAGTTCGAAAAACAGCGTGCAGTTGGATTCTTTTTCAATCCAAAAGCAAAAGCTACTTCCTTCTACTTTTTTATGACTCGTTTTTACATGGAAAAAAGTATGGGAAAAAGCGTGCCAAATTCTGTGCATACATACACAGGCAATCCAAGAAAAGCAGGCAAAGCACAAGCAAATAAATTCTCATAAGACAATAGCGACCTTTACATCGACAACATCCAATGTGAGCAAAAGTGAGTTTTCTGGTAATTAGGCTTTCGAAATCTTGTCATCGTAATCCTACTGTATGTCCAAAGCAAATCTGTCGAAAACCATGACAGCGCCTTGGAGCTTGAAAACAGGGCAGCGATAAGCTTGCTGTGCATTAATGTACGTATGTATTGTACGTACTACGCATACCATGTCTATGTCAGGTCTGCATGAGAATGCATGTTTGAGAGATCGTGTCCCGTAGACAATGGGGAATGAAACTTTGACAGAATTTTGGGCAAAACATGCGCGGTATGTGCATGACAGTGAGGCACAATATACTGCAATATCTCACAATTTCGGATAAGCAAGCACGTATGCCGGAGATTACGTTCGACAGTACGTATTTGTATGTACTATATGCATATGTATACTGTAGGCTATATAGTATATATAGCATGTATATATACGCAGTATAGTACATATTATGCAATGCATAAGGTATGTACGTGTACGTGCGTACGTACATATGTCACGTATGTCACGTATGTACACTGGTGCGACAACCACTGATAAGAAATAAGAACCTGGCAGAAACGGCGTGTGCAAGCAAGCCGCACATTCATCAACAGAGCCCGTGGGAACAATGGCAGGGCCACAAGATCAATCAATGATTCAGCATTTCAATAGGCGATCGATTTTCAACCAATAATTGATACATGGTCGGATCATTGACGCAGCCGTTGACAAATTCTTGCCTGGATAAGTTGCCGTTTTTGTCCGTGTCCAGTTTTGCCAATAATGTCTGAAAAGAAAACATCACACATGACGAATATCAAGGATTGGATTGGGATACTATAGCGATGAGGCGGCCGGTTGACGCCGGGCAGTGAGGAGGCTGCGGCGGCGGCTGCTAAGCCTTCCTGCTGCAGTCTGCGCATCATTTCGTTCTGCTGCAGGATGGAGGAGGCCGTCTGGCGGTCCAGCATCATCTGTCGGTGCAGCTCCATCTGGCGCTGCTGCAGCAACCGTTCCGTGATGAGCGGGTCAGCGTTGGCGGGGAGACCGAGACTCACGGCCGCCATCTGCTGAAAGCGCTGCGCCTCCATCGCCGCCAACGCCATCTGCTGCTGCTGCTGATGATGATGGTGCTGGTGTGCGGCGGCCGCTGCCGCGTCCACCGTCGGCAGAGTCAGACCACCGCTCGCTCCACCTCGGCCCCCTGCAGCACTGGCACCAGTTGCTGCAGCGTGCAACTGCATGCATGCATGCACGTAGACGCATGCGTTTTTTTATATTTTCAATGCGGCTAAAATAAAAGTTGTCGAGAGATTTTTAATCGCTTTTTGCGCTACGTTGGCTAGATCCTGAGATAAATAAGAACAATTCCACGAGAAAATCGGGCAGAGCCGCACACATCGATCCTTCCGATCTGGACGGGACCTAACTCATATGAAAGCCCGTAAAAAGTTGGCCAAAATGCAAAAATTCCGACGAAAATTGGTTAACCTCTCGCCGAGATACCTACAGCAGCCTAAAGTTTGGCCAAATTGTCAGTGCCTAATTTTTATGGAATTTCGACCCCTGGACCAAAAAATGGCCATATCTACGGCTACATAGCTGATATCGGCGAGGTCTTTTTTTTGTTTGAATCCGCATTCTTTAGCGAAGCCAACCCATATTTAACTTACGGTTTAACCCCTACCATTGTTGAAATACTAGCAAAAACACGATGACAAATTTTTGACAATTTCCCAGATCTTCAACCATTTGTTTCTCGAAGCCGCAACAACGGCCAAAGGCGGTACCTACCACATTAGAATCGCCTTTCTTCCTCTTTCGAATGCGGTAGGTCCCGTCCATTCCCTGCCATGCGGCGCTGAAATACAGGGTGTTTCTTATATATGGACGAAAATAGGCATTACCTACAGTGGTATCGCGTCGTTAGACCCAACTGTGCGTTCGGCCCAACTTTGTTATTGGGCGTTAAGCCCAAAAAAACTTGAATTGGGTAATGCCTATTTTCGCTCATATATAAGAAACACCCTGTATTTCAGCGCCGCATGGGAGGGAATGGACGGGACCTACCTCATTCGAAAGAGGAAGAAAAGGCGATTCTAATGTGGTAGGTGCCGCCTTTGGCCGTTGTTGTGGCTTCGAGAAACAAATGGTTGAAGATCTGGGAAATTGTCAAAAATTTGTCATCGCGTTTTTGCTAGTATTTCAAAAACGGTAGGGGTTAAACCGTAAGTTAAAGGGGAACTTTTCGAGGAAAATTCGGGGTAAGGCCACACACATCATTAGATAGAGCATAAAATATGCTGCAAAACGCACCAGGTCCCATCCCTCTACGTTGCGTCATTCTTGAGTTACAGGCAAAAACTGATCTGTGAACGGGAAACTCAGCTTGAGAGCATGTAGCTCACTAACCACTGCACCAATCTGAATAATTTTTCTACCACCGTGTGCTCCGTTTGGTGTTCTACCTTTTTGTTGTATAAAGTTTCGCTGTATCTTCACTGCCTGTGGAATGGTAAGCCAAAAAACGTGTGTCGTTGCCCAGTTTAGCACATATTTCGTCCATGACGGGGACGTGGACGAAATATGTGCTAAACTGCGCAACGACACACGTTTTTTTGGCTTCCCATTCCACAGGCAGTGAAGATACAGCGAAACTTTATACAACAAAAAGTTAGATCACCAAACGGAGCATACGGTGGTAGAAAAATTATTCAGATTGGTGCAGTGGTTAGTGAGCTACATGCTCTCAAGCTGAGTTTCCCATTCACAGATCAGTTTTTGCCTGTAACTCAAGAATGATGCAACGTAGGGGGATGGGACCTGGTGCGTTTAGCAACATTTTTCAAGCTCTATCTAATGATGTGTGTGGCCTTACCCCGAATTTTCCGCGAAAAGTTCCCCTTTAAATATGGGTTGGCTTCGCTAAAGAATGCGGATTCGAACAAAAAAAAGACCTCGCCGATATCAGCTATGTAGCCGTAGATTGGCCATTTTTTGGTCCAGGGGTCGAAATTCCATAAAAATTAAGCACTGACAATTTGGCCAAATTTCAGGCTGCTGTATCTCGGCGAGGGGTTAACCAATTTTCGTCAGAATTTTTGCATTTTGGCCATCTTTTTTCGGGCTTTCATATGAGGTAGGTCCCGTCCAGATCGGAAGGATCGATGTGTGCGGCTTCTATAGAGCACTGCCAGATTTTCTCGTGGAAAAATTCATAATGCGTGGGGAACGCTGGGGCTATGTGTACTTTAGATTTTAGATATGAGGAAGTGTGCAATGAAAGATGGTGAGAACTGTGCATTGATACAATTGGGCAACAATACAATGGTTGATAAGAGTAACGGTGGACAACAGTAATGATGGACAACAATGTAATGGTGGACAACAGAATATTGACGGATAGTAGTGATGCATGCGACACATTCTTGACACAGAGAGCACGTAGACGCATGCGTTTTTTATTTTCAATGCGGCTAAAATAAAAGTTGTCGAGAGATTTTTAATCGCTTTTTGCGGTACGTTGGCTAGATCCTGAGATAAATACTGCGTGGGGAATGCTGGGGCTACGTGTACTTTAGATTTTAGAAATGAGGAAGTGTGCAATGAAAGATGGTGAGAACTGTGCATTATTGGGCAACAATATAATGGTGGATAAGAGTATAACGGTGGACAACAGTAATGATGGACAACAATGTAACAGTGGACAATGGTATAATGGTGGACAACAGAATATTGATGGATAGTAGTGACGCATGCGACGCATTCTCGACAATGAGGGCACGGCACATAGACGCATGCGTTTTTTTATTTTCAATGCGGCTAAAATAAAAGTTGTTGAGAGATTTTTAATCGCTTTTTGCGCTACATTGGCTAGATCCTGAGATAAATAATGCATGGGGAACGCTGGGGCTATTATGTGTACTTTAGATTTTAGAAATGAGGAAGTGTGCAATGAAAGATGGTGAGAACTGTGCATTATTGGGCAACAATATAATGGTGGATAAGAGTGTAATGGTGGACAACAGTAATGATGGACAACAATGTAATGGTGGACAATGGTATAACGGTGGACAACAGAATATTGATGGATAGTAGTGACGCATGCAACACATTCTCGACACAGAGGGCATGGCACATAGACGCATGCGTTTTTTTTATTTTCAATGCGGCTAAAATAAAAGTTGTCGAGAGATTTTTAATCGCTTTTTGTGCTACGTTGGCTAGATCCTGAGATAAATAATGCGTGGGGAACGCTGGGCTACGTGCACTTTAGATTTTAGAAATGATGAAGTGTGCAATGAAAGATGGTGAGAACTGTGCATTATTGGGCAACAATATAATGGTTGATAAGAGTATAACGGTGGACAACAGTAATGATGGACAACAATGTAATGGTGGACAACAGAATATTGACAGATAGTAGTGATGCATGCGACACATTCTCGACACAGAGGGCACGTAGACGCATGCGTTTTTTTATTTTCAATGCGGCTAAAATAAAAGTTGTCGAGAGATTTTCAATCGCTTTTTGCGGTACGTTGGCTAGATCCTGAGATAAATACTGCGTGGGGAATGCTGGGGCTATGTGTACTTTAGATTTTAGAAATGAGGAAGTGTGCAATGAAAGATGGTGAGAGAGAACTGTGCATTATTGGGCAACAATATAATGGTGGATAAGAGTATAATGGTGGACAACAGTAATGTTGGACAACAATGTAATGGTGGACAACAGAATATTGACCGATAGTAGTGATGCATGCGACACATTCTCGACACAGAGGGCACGTAGACGCATGCGTTTTTTTATTTTCAATGCGGCTAAAATAATAGTTGTCGAGAGATTTTTAATCGCTTTTGGCACTACGTTGGCTAGATCCTGAGATAAATAATGCGTGGGGAACGCTGGGGCTATGTGTACTTTAGATTTTAGAAATGAGGAAGTGTGCAATGAAAGATGGTGAGAACTGTGCATTATTGGGCAACAATATAATGGTGGATAAGAGTATAACAGTGGACAACAGTAATGATGGACAACATTGTAACGGTGGACAACGGTATAACGGTGGACAACAGAATATTGAAGGATATTAGTGACGCATGCGACACATTCTCGACACAGAGGGCACGACACATAGACGCATGCGTTTTTTATATTTTCAATGCAGCTAAAATAAAAGTTGTCGAGAGATTTTTAATCGCTTTTTGTGCTACGTTGGCAAGGTCCTGAGATAAATAATGCGAGGGGAACGCTGGGGCTACGTGTACTTTAGATTTTAGAAATGAGGAAGTTTGCAATGAAAGATGGTGAGAACTGTGCATTACTGGGCAACAATGTAATGGTGGATAAGAGTATAATGGTGGACAACAGTAATGATGGACTACAATGTAACGGTGGACAGTGGTATAACGGCGGACAACAGAATATTGAAGGATATTAGTGACGCATGCGACACATTCTCGACACAGAGGGCACGACACATAGACGCATGCGTTTTTTATATTTTCAATGCAACTAAAATAAAAGTTGTCGAGAGATTTTTAATCGCTTTTTGTGCTACGTTGGCTAGATCCTGAGATAAATAATGCGTGGGGAACGTTGGGGCTATGTGTACTTTAGATTATAGAAATGAGGAAGTGTGCAATGAAAGATGGTGAAAACTGTGCATTATTGGGCAACAATATACCGTATTTACCTGTGCATAGCCCCCCCCCCCCCTATGCATAGCCCCCCTATGCATAGCCCCATATTGGCAAAACATAAGAAATGACCCATGCATAGCCCCCCCCCCCCCCCTATGCATAGCCCCATATGCACTGTACGGTACTGAAGCTGCCTATATAAGCTGGTCATAAGCTACCCATAGCCACTCCCACATCAAGCTAAGATGCCTATAAGCCTGCTTGGGGGTGTATTGTACTAGAATAACCCTGGTTTGACCTCACTTATGCCCTAAAACACGTGCTTTTGACCTAAAAAATATGCCTCTACGCACCTCTCAAAAACATAAAAAATGTCCCATGCATAGCCCCCCCCCCCCTATGCATAGCCCCCCCCTATGCATAGCCCCATATAGGACCTCTCAATTTTTGCATGGGCTATGCACAGGTAAATACGGTAATGGTTGATAAGAGTATAACGGTGGACAACAGTAATGATGGACAACAATGTAATGGTGGACAACAGAATATTGACGGATAGTAGTGATGCATGCGACACATTCTCGACACAGAGGGCACGTAGACGCATGCGTTTTTTTATTTTCAATGCGGCTAAAATAAAAGTTGTCGAGAGATTTTTAATCGCTTTTTGCGATACGTTGGCTAGATCCTGAGATAAATACTGCGTGGGGAATGCTTGTGTACTTTAGATTTTAGAAATGAGGAAGTGTGCAATGAAAGATGGTGAGAACTGTGCATTATTGGGCAACAATATAATGGTGGATAAGCGTATAACGGTGGACAACAGTAATGATGGACAACAATGTAATGGTGGACAACGGTATAATGGTGGACAACAGAATATTGAAGGATATTAGTGACGCATGCGACACATTCTCGACACAGAGGGCACGGCACATAGATGCATGCGGTTTTTATATTTTCAATGCGGCTAAAATAAAAGTTGTCGAGAGATTTTTAATCGCTTTTTGTGCTACATTGGCTAGATCCTGAGAAAAATAATGCGTGGGGAACGCTGGGGCTATGTGTACTTTAGATTTTAGAAATGAGGAAGTGTGCAATGAAAGATGGTGAGAACTGTGCATTATTGGGCAACAATACAATGGCGGATAAGAGTATAACGGTGGACAACAGTAATGATGGACAACAATGTAATGGTGGACAATGGTATAATGGTGGACAACAGAATATTGATGGATGGATACTAGTGACGCATGCGACGCATTCTCGACACAGAGGGCATGGCACATAGACGCATGCGTTTTTTTATTTTCAATGTGGCTAAAATAAAAGTTGTCGAGAGATTTTTAATCGCTTTTGGTGCTACGTTGGCTAGATCCTGAGATAAATAATGCGTGGGGAACGCTGTGGCTACGTGTACTTTAGATTTTAGAAATGAGGAAGTGTCCAATGAAAGATGGTGAGAACTGTGCATTATTGGGCAACAATATAATGGTGGATAAGAGTATAACGGTGGACAACAGTAATGATGGACAACAATGTAACGGTGGACAACAGTATAACGGTGGACAACAGAATATTGATGGATAGTAGTGACGCATGTGACGCATTCTCGACACAGAGGGCACGGCACGTAGACGCATGCGTTTTTATTTATTCTCAATGCGGCTAAAATAAAAGTTGTTGAGAGATTTTTAATCGCTTTTTGCACTACGTTGGCTAGATCCTGAGATAAATAATGCGTGGGGAACGCTGGGGCTACGTGTACTTTAGATTTTAGAAATGAGGAAGTGTGCAATGAAAGATGGTGAGAGAGAACTGTGCATTATTGGGCAACAATATAATGGTGGATAAGAGTAGAACGGTGGACAACAGTAATGATGGACAACAATGTAACGGTGGACAATGGTATAACGGTGGACAACAGAATATTGACGGATAGTAGTGACGCATGCGACGCATTCTCGACACAGAGGGCACGGACATAGACGCATGCGTTTTTTATTTTCAATGCGGCTAAAATAAAAGTTGTTGAAAGATTTTTAATCGCTTTTTGCGCTACGTTGGCTGGATCCTGAGATAAATAATGCATGGGGAACGCTGGGGCTACGTGTACTTTAGATTTTAGAAATGAGGAAGTGTGCAATGAAAGATGGTGAGAACTGTGCCTTATTGGGCAACAATATAATGGTGGATAAGAGTATAACGGTGGACAACAGTAATGATGGACATCAATGTAACGGTGGACAATGGTATAACGGTGGACAATACAAAAATACGGTATATGTATACGTACGCATTTGAATCTGCATATGTGTGCTTGCACCGACTTATGCTAATTTCCAGTATCTTTGCGGCGCACTTCATTTTGTAACCGCTTCATTGCGTGTCGTGTGACCTGTTTTTGTTCGGGTCAGTCGAGCCCTTTTCTTTTGTCGCGACATGTATGTACGTACTGCTCGGCTCTATGTATCGTCTGTATTTATCCTGATGCGAGTTTGCTGCAGATGCGCTCAACGGAGAAGTAAAAGAGTATGTACGGTGGTTTTTATGCCTTCGGGCTTTTCCACCGATAGCTACTGTGTTGCCCACCGCATTGTACCTACGCATCTACGCAACACGCCGAATTGGTATATGAAATATTGTGCCCAGTCGTGTTCTATGCAAATTTACTTTATGCAAATTCAGTAAACTTTCGGGCCCAAGCGCTCAGCCTATCAGCCTGAATGCGCGCTGTGATTCCAGGAATTGCTGGCGTTTTCAGGAATGCGTTTCTTCTTTCGATTTATGCCCACTAGCGCGAAAATGCTTTGCGCGTCGATCACTTGCGCGATTCCATATGGGCGACGAGATAGATACGCGCCCTTTCACTTGCGCGATTTAATTGTCCGCGACACTCCATTTTGCGCAAGTCTTCATTTGCGCGACATCCCACAAGCGCAATTGTATGTTTGCGCGAGCGCGATGCCCCAAAAGCGCGATTCATATTTGCGCAATGCTCATGTGCGCGAAATATGAACTTTGCTTAATTCTCTTTGGCATTCCACGCCGCCTCAATTCTGAATTGAAAGTGCGAAGGGTAGGCCTAGCTGAAGCTGGATTTCTGGCAAACAAGTCTGATTTTGAGCAGCTCGAATTTGCACAAACCGCGGCGAATCAGCAGCCGTTGTCTCCACAGCCCCAGCACAGTCCTTGTCCATACATCGCCATGAGGTTGCACTTAGCAAAGCGCTTTTCTCCTTTTGGTAGCTGTGATCTTGATTACAGTAGCCATCGTTTTTCTTTGACATTTTGAACAGGGAAAGCATTGCGCTTACTACAACTTCTCTATTGTCAATAAAACATAAGCACAAATTTGTCAAGTACATTTGTCATGTAACAAATGAGTACGACAATGACAACGTGGAGCGACATCAAGTATACCCCGGGTGATTACGTTTCATCGTTTTACCTAGTATGGTTGGGTTAATGTCTGTTCCCACATTATGGAAAGTAAATTGACTGACTGACTGAAGTTGGGGTCGTTAATGTGTGCGCGCGCGACTGCATTGTATTTGAATTTGAATAGTAGACTGCTTCAGTCTGGGACAACCATTGGAAAAGAAGTCGACCCCACAAGAAAAGCAACACCACTAAAACACCATTTCTATTGGTCGCGCAAAGGAGAATTTCGCAAATGCAGCGTCGCGCAAAGGGGCATTTGCGGAAGTTTTTTTCGCTCAAAGGTGAGTTCCGCGCTAAATGGAGGGCGCGCTTTCGGGAAAACGCGGACTTTCCATGTCGCGCAACTGACACGTCGCCCTTTTGATTTCGCCCCTAGGTGTTGCGCAAGTGAATTTCGCTCTACTGGGAACACTCCCTTCTTTCGCTTCCGATTCATTTTTATTGCCATTCTTTCGCTTTGCGAAGACGTTGTGCGGTCTGTGAAAATCAAGTGTGTGAAAACTGTGAAACAAATCGAAAGCAACCCAAGAGCGAGTTGGCGGCAACAGTGGAATCATGAATCTGCTGCGTTGTTGCCGAGGAACATCTGGAAAAAGTAAACCGCTACTTTGTGTACATATGTATTTGTACGTAATAGAGATGTAAACAGGCTCCGGTTCCACCCAGTCCAAGTTTCTGGGTTTTGGGTTTTTAGCCTGGGTTTTGGGTTTTCATTCTGGGTTTTGAGTTTTCGAGGTGTCTACCAAAACCCAGGCTCAAAACCCAAAACCCAATGTTGGAGTAGTGTTGTAAAGCCGAAATCTCAAAGGAGTCAAACCCCAGAATGAAGGGCGCTACAAAGATAAACACTTTTTGGTCTGTGCGTATATTTCTTGCTGCATTTTTTGCATATATTTTTTAAATTTTATATACCCTGTGGCGGATCGTTTATAGACAAAGATATAAATGCAGCTAGAACTGAAGTACGCACGCACAGCCTTGTACTCCTAGAAAAACCATCTGAGCAAAACCTCTCTAGGAGTTCATGGCACAGCAAAAGTCATACAAAAGTTGTTTATCTTTTTTGTTTTTGGAGCGCGTTTTAAAACCCATACCGAAAACCTAGAAAGAAACTTGGACTGGGTGGAAATCCCGCGGCATATTTTTGTATCCGGTTTCCCCTCCGGTATAATTGAATGTTGATCCATGGTCTATATTTTTCACTTTTTTGCTGACCGCTCTGAAAAAAATTGGTTTTTCCATCGAAATTGATCAAAAATCATCGGAAAACTTTTGAATGAAGACTGTTTTGCAGCTTTCAGGCAACCGTATTTGAGTCAATTTTACCCCTATTTTTCGTTTATGTCGGATTTTGGCAGCATTCAAATCGGTCATTACGGTTGCGCAACTTTTTTACAAGTTTGAAAAATTTCGACGTAGCACAAGTAATGGTATGCTCTCATTGGACGTAAATTATGCTTGGCGTATTTTCTCGGCGTCGTTTGAAGCGTACACGGCGTTCAGTGTCCGTTGTGATCGAGGCATCATACATGGGTGAACTCGTAGCGTTGATGTTTCGCTTGGCGCGCTGAAGTAGAAAGAATTATTCTGTTAGGATTCGATCGTCCCCTTTTGTAGCTCAGGTAGTTGCAAGAGGCGCTCGCGCGGGTTCGACTCCCGCGTCGGCTCAGTATGGTGTGAAAGCGTATTCTCTATTTTTATTTTGCATTGCAGGTCAACGAAGTGAAGAAGAGCTGGTGACGGATGAATGCCAAGTGGAGGCGTGCAACACCATCGCACAAGAACCATCGGCCTCCGAAGCGCAGCGGGTGCTGAATTTTCGTCAGCGCTTGCAGGAGCTACGGGTGTGGGTGGAAAGACAGCTTCTGCTAGCGACGGGCGAGCTGCAAGGACCGGAACTGGAGGCAGAAGAATGGGAACAACAACGACAGAAGCTGAAGATCTTGGAATCTGAAAAGGAGCTCGTAAAGGTAGGGAAGAAGAGCGTTTGTTTAGACACATTGACTGGGGGTGCAGCTAGTATTCAGTGCTCACGTTGTTATGGTACGTATGTACATTCGTTCGTACGTATGTACATGCCCACATGTTCGTCCCGTTTTTGTATACATTGGTGTCAAGGGAGGGGCGAGGAGGGAATCGAACCCAGTAGACGTATACTTTGGTGTCAAGGGAGGGGCGAGGAGGGAATCGAACCCAGTAGACGTATACTTTGGTGTCAAGGGAGGGGCGAGGAGGGAATCGAACCCAGTAGACGTATACTTTGGTGTCAAGGGAGGGGCGAGGAGGGAATCGAACCCAGTAGACGTATACTTTGGTGTCAAGGGAGGGGCGAGGAGGGAATCGAACCCAGTAGACGTATACTTTGGTGTCAAGGGAGGGGCGAGGAGGGAATCGAACCCAGTAGACGTATACTTTGGTGTCAAGGGAGGGGCGAGGAGGGAATCGAACCCAGTAAACGTATACATTGGTGTAAAGGGAGACGAAAAATTAAGCCGTTAGCGCCTTAGTCAATTGAGCTAATGGAGCAGGTAAACTGAAACGGGTGAACGGGGTTGTAGAAGGTGGTAATGCGTTGGTTGTTGTATTTGCATAAAGCACACTTAGTATGAAGAGTATAGATAAATTTGCATATGCAGCGAAACTTGTAGGCCTACCTCACGCCTCATTTATCCTGTCATACCTTGACATATCGTCCGCACTCACATTCTTCCATTCCTTTCCTGTATCTATACGATGCAACTTGTAAGGGCTGTTTAATCCTGTTTGGCCCGACGGGACAAACAGCAGTCTATCTTCGAATCTGTACAATATCGCCCATCCCCATTAACCACGCTCCTCTTCTTCTTGCACCAATACTCCCACGTGTACATCTGGCTACCATCTCGTATCGCCCCATTCATCCCCTTGGCTTCCGCTTTCCTTGCACCAACTCACCATATCTCGCACCCATCTAGACATATTCATTTATGATACGCAGCTTGTTTCGAGCCTGAAATGATCTGACGATACGCTAACTTTTCGAAATCTTTGTTGACAGGCGTCCGTCCATGTTCCGTAACAGCGCAACTAGTGGATAAGGGATAGTTTTGTACGTTAAATTTGTCTCCCTCCTGTGTTAAATTTTCTTTTTTCTGCTTTCAGGAGCGGTTGGGTGAAAATGGTGCAGCCGAACAAGTGGACAAGGGATTGCGAGAACTGCATCAGATTTTGGACATGCTGAGCAGGCGACTGAGCGAGCGGAGGAAGATGCAGGTGGTGTTAAGAAGAGAGGGCAGGCGAGTGGAGGAGGTGTTAAGGAAAGCGGAAGAGGAGTGGGAACTGGTGGAGGAAGAGGCGTGGCTTCTCGGACTTCAGGACAGGATGCAGAAATTGCGCTGGAGCATTGAAGAAGACGTGCCGCTTGCCCTTCTGATGACTCAGGTAAGATACTACCATGGGAAAATCCTGGCACCTAAGTTTCAGGGCTGCATATCTCAGAAAGCAATGGACCGATTAAGATAAATTTTGTATCATTCGATTCCTTGAACTCTCCTTCTTTCAAATGAGCTCTTTGGTTCATCATTTCCTGAACAGCAAGTTCATAGAAGCTTAGGTTGGCGGATTTACCCCATAGTACCCTATGGGGCGGGGGTAAAAAATTTTTTTTGGGTGGGGTAGGTACGCGACCCCCCCCCCCCCCACTTTTGACCTCCTGCATACCCCCACTGACAGACCCCCACCCTCAAAACCGTGGCCACGTCTGCCTATGCATAGCCCCATAGGACCTCTCAATTTGTGCATAGCTGGAGCTATGCCCCGGTAAATTCAATATGCATGATCAAAAATACGTAGCCCCAGTAAAGTTATGTGCGCTTATTGTATGTCACTGTATTTCAGGACTTGGAATGGGAGGTGAATAAGCGCCGAGGCGCCGTGGACGACCGATTGGCGTTGGTGGAAGGCGCCGTGTGCTCTTCCATTTCCGAAGACGCTGCTCCCGCGTCGACGTTGACTAAACTCTGCGCGATTCAGACGCGACTCGCGACACTGCAGACGGGCTGCGAACGAACGGTGCGGGACGTCCTGCCCCAACTGAGGCGAAAACTGAACGAGAAGATGGAGCTGTACGGACGACTGCGCGCCTTCGCCCACTCTGCTCAGGCCGCCAAACGGGAGATGGATCAGTTGCAGACTGTCAGGCTGAGTCAGGTACGGCGCTCGCCTGGAACGCGAGAGGTTCGATTTCCTGACACGTATGGCAAATTTTCCTTCTCGACTTTGTATAGGGTACCACGGGGTATACCGGGCCATGGGAAAATCCGGCGACCTTGAGCTTCAGGGTTGCATTTCTCAGCAACCAATGGACCGATTGAGACAAACAGGATATCAATTGACTCCTTGAACTTTCCTCTTCCAAATGAGCTATTCGGTTCATTATTTGAAAGATGATTTTGATACCATACCCAACAAGGACTACTCAGCTTGTGCGGTTATGTTGTGTTAACACATACCGCGACCTGGCGTCATTGTTATTGTTGGCATCAAGTCATTCAGCTGTTGTGGGTTTGTTGTTCGTTTGTTGTCCGTTTATTTATGGGTGTTGTCGGTTTGTTGTCCGTTCGTCAACGACAACACCCACGACATTTAAACGGACAATAATTTGTTGCCAACAATGACGCCAGGTCGCGGTATGTGTTAACCTAACCCATCCCGAAAGTTTGTTTTACAGATGGACGCCGTGCAAACGCAACTGGCTCAGTTTCTCTCCGATCAGAAGCACCGAGACAAGTCCACGGTGGCACCTCTACGAGCCGAAGTGGGCCGGCTAAGCGATGACGACCACTTATCCTCCGAGTTGCGACGCCTGCGCGACGAATTCTCCGCCTCCCTCGCAGCGAATGAGGAGGCGTCGACGCTAGCGGAGCGACGACAGCGCCTCCTGGCGGCCTTCGCCGATTTCTTCGCCGCGTACGAACGACAGCGACAGACGCTGAGCTCGTTAAGAACGGAGGTGGGCCGTCTGTTTGTCGTCGGCACTGATGCGGCGGGCTCGGCCACATTGCAAGAGAAACGCATTCAGAAGAGGCTGAGCAACTGCAAGAAGGAGACGGATGAGATGACGAGAAATGCGGAGGAGCAGCTGCTTCCTTTGCAGGTGTGCCGTGTTTTGCATTCAAATTTTATACGTACGTAGAGTATTATCGAACAGGGAGAGGCGGTATTTATTTATTGACCAGCTGCGCTAAGATTTTTGGGTGGTCGCGAGCTGACCCCCTCTGTATACCCTGATTTTTAGCGCAATTTTTGATTCCGTCGGCACCGACGAAAAATTGCACTGAAAATCTGCTATACTAGGACAAGCAGGGCAGGGGTGACCCGAATTTTGTCTCACTCGAACTAACCCCGCACTTATTGTGTAAGGCGAGTTTAGCCATCTGTCCTTAGACCGGCACGTGGTCGTGTGCCTAAAAGTGCTCAGCTGTGACCGAGGGTAGCGGGTTCGATTCCCGTTCGGTCCGATTTCCCTCCCCCCCCCCCCCCTTTTCGGGGTCCGGTTATCGCCATGCGGAACGCGGTACGTCACAGACCAGTTGCGCTAACTAAGACTTTTGGGTGGTCACAAGCTGACCCCTCTGTATTACACTGATTTTAGCGCAATTTATGATTTCAGGCCGCAGCGCGGTTGCAATTGGTCGACGACCGAACAGATAGCCAATCAGCACCCACGGAAGGTTATCTGCAGTTGGAGTCGCTCATTGCTGCGTTGACGGAAGAGACAAAGGAGGTCGGAAATGCGCTGGGGCGACGAAGACGACTGGTGATGTTGCTGCTGGAGAAGCGCATGATTATCACCACCACATTCGTTTGGGTTATCGAAACGCAGATTACCGTGCAGGAATTGGCCAAGGGAAGAGCGGCTGCCACAAAGGACGTGATAGATGAACGGGCAACCTTGGACAAGTTGCAAGTAAGTACGAAGGGTACTGTGGGGTAAACCCGGCCATGGGGTAAACCCGACCATCTAAGCGCCTTTGAACTGGCTGTTTCAGCAAATGATGAACCAAAATAACTCATTTGAATTTGAAAGAGGAGAAGAGTTCAAATTGATTGATATTATATTTTGTTTCGATCGGTCCATTGGTCGCTGAGATATACAGGCCTGAAACTTAGGTGGCCGGATTTTCCCATGACCGAGTTTACCCCTACCCTGTATATAGAGACGAAATAAAGATATCGTAGAGAAAAATCTAAATCGATAACTGGTTGGTCATCGCGGCCCATTTACCATGAACCAATGTGTGAATGGCGATGAGTTATATTCGTCTTGCCCCATAAGAGGAGGTGCCGTTTTCTCCCTCCTCGCCGATTTTTGAGCTGCAGTTAGCAAACGCGCAAAGCACGCCGAAGCAGATACTTTTTGCAATTTTGGTATATGTTTGAAAAAGTAATTGCTTCGGCTTTATTACGCGTTTGCTAACTGCAGCTCAAAAATCGGCGAGGAGGGCGAAAACGGCACCTCCTCTTATGGGGGGAGGCGAATACGTACCTTACCTGCAATAACATGCACTTTGTGCATCATACATACATGTCTGTTACAGGTTGAGCTGGAGGCGAAGAAAGCGAGAGTGTCAGAGACAGCGGTGGACTTGGAGCAGCAAATGCAGAAAGAGGAGGATGAGGGATGCAAGGCATTGCTGCAGAAATTGGATTATTTGAACGGCCAGCTGAAACTGGTATGCTTCCCTCTGATGCCGCGTTCTCCAGACGCCCGTAAATCCGTACGTCCGTCCGTTCGTCAACCCGTAGTAACGTGTCCGTCCATAAACCCAACCCCACGTCAACCGTATACGGGTTGGGTTGACGGACGGACGTACGTACGGATTACGGACGTCTGGTGAACACGGCATGATGCCGCGTCCAGGCTCGTTCACATAGGAGGGAAAGCGCTTGGCAGGTCTTGCTCGACCTACTGTATCTAGGCACTGACTGGGCTTACGCCGAGCGCGCTTTCTTCCAATGTGAATGAGCCATGAGGATCCCGAATGCCGCGTTCAGGCTCGTTCACATAGGAGGGAAAGCACTCGGC
Source organism: Epsilonema sp. ZAB3_2 (assembly GCA_030247985.1). Lineage (NCBI taxonomy): Eukaryota > Metazoa > Nematoda > Chromadorea > Desmodorida > Epsilonematidae > Epsilonema > Epsilonema sp. ZAB3_2. Next base: position 19,988 of record JASAMW010004555.1, read on the forward strand.
AGGTCTTGCTCGACGTACTGCATGTAGGCATGGACAGTCATGGATACACTGGGCTTACGCCGAGCGCGCTTTCTTCCAATGTGAATGAGCCATGAGGATCCCGAATGCCGCGTTCAGGCTCATTCACAAAGGAGGGAAAGCACTCGGCATGTCCTTGGCTCGACGTACGTATTTTTGCGAAAAAGGCATGGGATAGGCTGGGCGCGTTTTCTTCCAATGTGAATGAACTTCTCGTAGCTTTAGGGAGGCTGTGGGGGTAAAGAAAGACGGTGGAAAAGCAATGCAATACGCAGACTTTTCTGAACCAAGTCTTTGCTTTGTCTGCTCGTATGCGCTGAATAGAAAAAAGCTTTTTTAGTTGCCCGTAGGTTTCCACTGTCCGGTTTAACCCCACAGTACCCGTATGTACTCTATATGTACGTACGCGAGGTTTGGTAAATAAATGTGGTTTAATTTTCTACTTTGAAGATTGAAGAGAGTGTGCGGATATCGTTGGCCAAATACGAACGCTATCAGCTGCTGCTCAGTCAGCTGGCAGATTTCACGGCACTGGTGGTACGCATCTGCGCTGAAAGAGAAACACAGCTGCAAACTCTCCATCGAACGACTCTATCGCATTACGATGACGCGTACACGTTCGTGGACTCTCTGTTGGTATGTATGTGTGTACGTATGTACTGTGTTCTGTCTGTATGGTGTACGTACACGTACGCACGTATAGTTCGTCAACTGAGACAATAGATACTATTTAATTTCCGAAGTGGCTTTTGCGTGAAATATATAGGGTGTTTCATAATAAACTCTCCGGATGTTTGTGCCTCTCGTTCATCATCCGAGCGTTCGATTTCAGTGCGCTCTTTTACATTTGGTAGCTAAGGCTTCTACAATTGTGCATGCAAAATTTCAGCCCTGTAGTCTTTCTACCAAGGAAGTTATGAAAGCTCAAACTTTCGGACCCAAAAATTTACGTTTTTTTCACTACGGGGGATAAACCCAAGCTGAGGCCGAACTTAGCACTCTACGGATGATTTTTTTCAACTTTCTTCACAATGGCGTAGTAGATTTGATTCTGCCGCGTCTTATATGGAATGTTGAACAGGATTTGAAAACGTATTAGCTTTTGGATGGTAGAATATACTCTTTATTGTGGTACAATATTACGCAAAACCTCGATTTCTGGGGCCAGCATTTCTGAGCTGTTTTGAGCCGCTTCCTGCTGGTCTAGAAAGTTGAAATTTTGCACGCATAAACGTTGAAGCCTTGGCTACTTATTGCAAAAGACCGCATTTAAAAATGACACCCCGTTGTGGAGATAGAAACACAAACATCCGGAGAGTTTATTATGAAACACCCTGTACTTAGGTACATATTCTTCATGCAATTTTGTGTTGTTTCACGTGAAAAACCCTTCCGCATTCTCTCATGGTTCATTCATACTCGGAGACATGCGCTGGGCGTACGCTCGCATGTCCATGGCTCGACGCACGCAAAGGCATGGAAAAAGCCATGGATGCGCCGGGCCTACGCGAACGCATTTCCTTCCAATGTGAATGCGCCATCAGTGGATCTACTATTAGCCGTTCTCGATAACAGCGTGCGTTGTTTTCAACCTGCACCTTTAGCCACGTGCAGGTTGAGTACAACGCACGCTGTTATCGAGAAAGGCTAAGTCTATATAGCTTAAACGTCCAATTTCCCCCATCCTATTTTGCCCCGCAGTACCGTTCATTATCGGAATGCGTATTACAGGAAGGCAAAGACGCGGCCACTGCTGCTTTGGCTCGCTTGAAAGAGGCGCTGAACGCCCTCAACTCGGAGTACCCGCAGCGTCCATCAAGGCCAGAGGAGGAGGAGAGAGCGGCAGCATTGGAGAGACGACACCTGTCACTGGACGTGACAGCGTGTGTAGGACGCCTTGTGAGCGAACAGACGGTGCTGCTCACCCTTGAATTGTCGGCACTGGAGTCGGCGGCTGAGCAACTGGAGAAGAAGCAAGAGGGAGGCAGGAGAGAGGAGGCGACTAGGTAGGTGATCCTGTTTAACATACAGGGTAGTTTGTGCTCCTGGGCGAATTTGATTGCCAATTTCAGCAGGTTCCCCTGCGCCAGTTTCGCTAAATTTTCGCCCAAATATAGCAGCATTAATTTTTACCAAGTAAATGGTAAAACTGGGCAAAATTTGAGCGAATTGGGTGCAGGGCAACTTTTTGAAATTGACAGTCAAAATCAACCACCCTGATGAAATCACATTCAGCCCAACTTGTGGTTCCGGTAGCCGGAATTACCCCCGAACCGAATTGCGCCGCACTATTTTACATGCCTTTCCATGTGTCTATTTTAGACGACTGGAAAAGGAACGTCTGCCGGCTTGGGAACTCTCCCTCTCCCGTCTCGAGAAGACGCTGCAAGCGCGGCAGGATTGGCGCGCCGCTTTGGGCGCTCAGGGGACGCGCCACCTAGAAGAAGGTCTCTTCGGGACGCTAGAGAAGCGTGCGTTCGCCCTGCGCGTGCGACTACCCAAACTGCTGCTCGGTGGTAGGACGCGGAGCAAGGAGGCCTCTCAACTGGAGGCTCAACGACAGCGAGAAGAGAAGGAGAGAAGAGAGAAAGAGGAAGAGGCGCGTTTGCTGGCGCAGTGGGTTCGGAGCGCGCTTTGCAGACTGCAGCAGGCGGTTGCAGAAGATGAGGCGGCTTGTCAACAAGAACTGGAGAGTATTCAAGACGAACTGGAGACGAAACGCTTGCAGCAAACAGACGAGGAAGGTCGACTGAAACTGGAGGAAGTTTCCCGCGCTCTTGCAGACGCTTCTGATCGGCTAGACAGCGAAAAAGTGCGCATGGGTAGACTACTGGAGTTGGTGCAGAAATTCGACGCTTCTCTGTCAGAATTGGACCAACTCGTACCGCCTGAAGGAAGCGAAACGATTGGTCCAGATGCCTCCTTGGCAGATCTGGAAATGCAGCTCTGTGGATTGGAGGCGATAGAAACTGAGAGAATTCCAGCGCTGCTTCAGTTGGACGAAGACATTCAGTCGCTGCAACCTGCAGATGGACGAGGGGAGCAGGTGAAAAGAAGGGAACGGTTTGAGGCGAGACGACATCAGCTGAAGGAGGCCAGTGACTTGCATCGTCGTGTCATTGGCACCTATCGTGACTTTGAAACGCAGCGTCAGGCCGTGACTGAAGAACTTGACGAACTGAAGCGAGAGTGGATGGAGGGGAGACGGAAAGGAGATGGAATTATGGAGGACAGGCTGCAGAAGGTGCAGAGTGGAATGGAGCAGCTGCAGCCACGACTGAACGCTGTGATTGTGCAGGCGAAAAAGCTGAGACCCCAGAAACAGCCGTCGACAGCGGCCTCCCAGCTAAAGAAGGACTTTCAGGTAGGTTCTTCATGTTTTTTGTATACTAGTATGGTTTAGGGTAGCTTGAGGTGAAGTCTGAAAGGGGCCAAAGTCAGCCAATTTTTGTTAGGATCTAGGGTAC
>JASAMW010004559.1:0-22173 GCA_030247985.1 Epsilonema sp. ZAB3_2
AGTACGGGAAGGGCAAATTTCATATTTTTCAATTTTTAGTGGCCTATCCTATGTAAAATTTCATCCTCTTTCGATCTAACCCCATGTTCTGGAGCCGATTTTGCCCCTGTGAAGCGGCGCCCCAGTTAGGAAGGTAATTTCGCAACAATTTGGCCTATTTCGAGCTTTCTAACTGGGGCGCCGCCTCACAGAGGCAAAATCGGCTCCAGAACAGGGGGTTAGATCGAAAGAGGATGCGATTTTACATAGGTAGGTGCTTTCAAAAGTTAGAAATTCGAAATTTGCCTCCCCATACAAACTTTCCCGCCAGATCCCCTCTTTAAGGTCTCAATGTCCTGTTTTTCTGAGCGTGGACTCCTGTACAACTAGTGAAGTATCTGGTGATATCTAATTCCAGCTGTTTTCACTTCCTGACACCATACGATCATCCGTCTGCTTGTTTTCCGTTCGCTGTTTCCGCTCCAGTCGCGCTCTCTGCGCTCGTCTTCGTACTATGCAGGGACAACTGTCTATGCATGGACTTCTTGATAAATTCGGTCCAGGCTCTCCTGAGCCAACGAAAGCGAGTTGAGAGGAGATCAAGATATCGATCGAAAGCTTGTTACACGATCTCTTTGACGCGCCATAGAGCGCCTCTTGAAACGGCCTCTCCGTGGCGCTATTCTTGATTGAAACGATAACTTTTTCAAACACGTTTTTCTTGGATAACTTTGCGTAGAGGCAACGTAGAGAGGCGCCGTAGGTACCGATCAATTCCTCTCGTCAAGACGCGTTGAATGGTGTGCCGCATGTTGAAAAATACCCAGCGGTTCCTTTGGAACACCCATATCGCATGGTTTTTGGGGCGTTCTTCGGCGAGTCGTACTGCGCCGTATACAAGAGCTTTGGCGCTGCCGTTTGGTGTACGTGTACAGGAAGGGTTGTTCTATATTTACATGATAAGTGATCACTTTTATCTTGCACACAACGGCTACGAGGAAGCCTCAAAGTTGGCTCCGAAACAGGCCATTGAGACCTTAAGAGCAGAAAGGTGGGTAGGGAAAATTTCAAACTATAGTAGTTGAATATTCAAAGACAGTATCTACACACTCGTTAGACTGCTATACCTGACATACACATACGTACTACGGTAAATATAAGTCCCTCAGCCGGATTTTGTTGCTCACCTCCGCTTTCCGTGACCTTCACACGATTCCACCATCCTTCATCTCCCACCATTTTCTCCAACCTTTTCGCACTTTCTTCTTCTTCTGCTGCTACTTCCTCCTCCCCTTCTTCCTCTTCTTCCAATCTCCAATTTTCATCCTCCTTCTCCTTCTTACTTCTCCCTCTAAGTAACACCATCTGCCCTCGTTCAATTTTTTCCAGATTCTTCTCTTCTTTTTCCTCCTCCTCCTCCTCTTTCTCTTCCCTGCTCAGTTCGACAAAGCTCTTCCGCTGTTTGGTAATAACTCGACCAACCTTCGCCAAAAGCCGACCTCCAGGTTTTGCGACTGTCGACCGCCGCCGCCTTTCCTTCGTCAACGCTTTCTCATTGGCTAATCTGCTGGGACGCGGAAGCGACGGTTTCTCATTGGCCCCCGGAGGCGGCGCCGTGGCGGCAGGCGACGGTCGCTCCACGGCGATTGGCTGCGACGAAATACTACGCGCCCCGCCTTTCGTCGACGCAGGCGGAGTGGACATGGCCCGAAGTCGAGTTCGAATCGGCGAACGATTCGTGGACGAATCAGCGACGGCAGCGTCCGACGATTTCGACGAATCACCGACGACGTCGACAATTTCCATCGAATCAGCGGCGTCGTCCATCTTCTCCGTCGACCGTTTCCCATTGGTCGTCGTCGTATTAACCGCCGCCGATCGCTGGCGAGTCCTGACGGGTGAACGAACAAAAGTCGTCGAGTTGTCTGCTTCTTCTTCCTCCTGCAGTAGGCGGTCCACATCGTCGCTTTCCTCAGCTTCTTCAAGATTCACCAGGATTCCCTCCAGTGGTGGAATGTTGGCGGCGTTCAATTCGCAATATTGCGGGTGCACTGCTGCTGTAGTGTGAACGAAGTTCGTCGTGCGCTGAGATCGAGTCTTCAGCAGGGTGGAAGCCAATGGTTCCAGTTCCGCGTTTTTCGGGTCCAAGCCGTGCAGCAGAGAGAAACTCCGGCAAATTTGCTGGAACAACATAACAAGCGCCGGTATGGAGGGAAAATTGTGTGACTTGAGGTCATCCAGGTGTGTAGTCAAATGGTTAAGGCGCTCCGGCTCGCCTGGAACGCGAGAGGTCCAGGGTTCGATTCCCTGGCACATTTGGGCAAATTTTCCTTCTCGATTACGATACAACAGTGCGGGAATATTCGGGCCGATAGGAAGGGGCTATTCCACCTCTTGTTGGCAGCAAATGACTCTTGCCCTCTTCCCGATGCGCATGTTGCATACTTTCCCCAACTTTTCCCCTACTAAAAACGCAGATGGATGGCCCAAATTAGCCCACAGTACCCAGCCGATGGATTACCCGCGCGTACACGTACCTCGAGAGTAGGCGGCTCCGCGTTACGCGCAGCAGCCGCCAAAGTTTCATGCACCGACAAACTCGCCGCTCTGCGCACGCTGCTGCTCTCGAAGGATCCGCGAGCTCTCTTCTTGTCCGACACTGGCTCTCGCCTGCAAGTACAAAGCAACATCCTTTCTCTCCCTTCTCTCGCCCCATTTACAACCCCCATTACGTACGTATAAAACTTATCATTAGCACAATTTTGAAGAAATGGAAGCGTACATATGCAACGCTGTACGAACAATATCACATACATATTGTACATAGGGTACTGTGGGGGGAAAACCCAGACATGGGTAAACCCGGACACCTAGTATATTTCAGTAACCATAAGATCGATTGAGACAAGTATTCTACCAATCGATTCATTGAACTCTGCTCTTTCAAATGAGCTACCATATGTTCATCAGTTGCTGAAGCGACAATTTCAGAAAAGCTTAGGTGTCCGGGTTTACCCCGTGTCCCGGTTTACCCCACAGTACCCTATCAACTACTCACTTTTCTTCCACAGGTGTACGTTGACACTTCCTGTGCAACTGTCTCCCCAGTTCCGTTTTCACCAGTCTCCACTTGGTGTATTTCATTTCCCTTCCTCCTTCCCATCTTCCTTTCTTCTTCTTCTTCTTCTCCAGCAAAATTCTCCAATCATCCCGAAATTCCACCTTTGTTGCCTTCGGCACGTCTTGCACTTTCCCCTTCCCAGAAGAATTACACGGTCGCTCGCAGGGCCATAAATTGGGCGGTGCCTCGAAGAGAACCAGGTTCTTTCTCCTCCTCTTCCTTGTGGCGAAATTGCGCGGTGTCGTAGAAGACGGCAGCAGGGGGTAGGAGCCCAAGTAGCGAGCAGTCGGCGGTATGTTGCTTGCTGCTGATGCTGGAGGTACAGTAGTACGCTGGATGCTGACGCTACTGGTGCTGGGAAGCGACGATGTAGTAAAGCATGGCTGAATGTTTGATGAAGGAGCAGCGCGATTGATAAGCGCTGGTACAGACATGAGCGGCAGTGGCAATTCGGGAACGAAAACGCTCGTGACGCGCATTTGGCCAACTGAAAATATACACACGGTATCATTGGGAAAACCCGGCCGCTTTTATTAGTGTGGTAAAAAACCCAGCCACCAACGTACCGTAGAAAGAAAGGCCTGGGTATTCCATGGCCAGGTTTACCCCACAGTACCCTTCCAAAGGTCAAAAGCGTGATGTGTATGGACGGTCCAGTAAGTGAGAATGCGGATTTAGTTCCGATTCCATCTAGAGGTTTTTATAGTCGTGAAATACTGCTCTGCAAAACGGCACCAAATTTTATGGCGTGAGTGTCAAGGTAGGTAGGGTGCTGTGGGGTAAACCTGGCCATGGCCTTGTACTGATGGCCTTTCTTGGGTGTACACGTGGGTAGCCCGGTTTCTGCTCCAACTTCGCAGTCTCTCTGTCGCCCAAGCATTGTCATGCAATACCTTTAGACTTCTGCAACTTGGGTCCTCGTTTGATCACTTTTTTGCCTGACACCGTGGCACCAAGTCGGGCAACCGGTCGTACGGAACCACCAGCCGATGTGGAAGGCTTACAGCTGTCACCAGTCATCAAGCGATTGCTCATTTTCACTGGTCACTATACTGAAAACATCGATTATTTTACATCTCGTTTACTGAAAGAGTGTGCGTCACCAACACTTCAAGGTATGTACATGTTTGAGTTATTGTTGAAGATAGAAAACTGGACAATACCAGTTCATATAATTGCGCAAGAAACATACGTACAACAGCGAATAGCAACATAGTTTATTCGGATAATTTTTCTCCATCAATAACACAATTTAACTTATCACAATAATGGCATAACAACATATCCTCATGCCAGTCCAACAACCAACGGCCAAGATAAAATAAGTCTGCAATTGCGTAGCGTACTATCCGTTACACCGAGCAAGAACCCATACTACGACTACGAGTATATGAAATGAAGTATAGTACTTTCATTTTTCAAGCAAGAACCTATGCTCTCCAAAAGAGAGCGTGTGCAGTATGAGTTCTTGCTATAGCCAATTTTCAGACTGCACAACTGCAGATTTCTACTGTGTTTGTTTGCTTGCTCTTCCTTATCCGCTCAGATAGCCGGGCAGTTTCATTCTCATGAACATTCTGCAGGCGAAGTATGCGATGAGAACGGAAGCGAGACCGAAACACGTGAGCATCCGCCGCTGTAGCTTGGACATGAGCGGATTATTGCAGATATCCAGAACCACGAAGCCCAATCCGCCCCACGTGAACATGAAACTGGAGGCCAGGCCTTCCATGATGTACTGACCGTTCACCCTGCAAAAATAGCAAACAAGAACTGTTTTTATCGATGTATCTAAATAGTTTCACGAGGAAAACAGATAATGCTGCTGTACTGTACTGACTACTGTATTTTTCTCCGCGTGGGGGCCGAAGCACGAATCATTATATAGATTGCAGGGCGCTATACTCCGGTACCAACCACAAATATATCATATATAAAAGGAGCCATTACGCTATTGAAGCAGTTCACCCCTATAGCTCACTGGGTAGAGCGCTCGCCTGAAACGCGCGAGCTCCGCAGTTCCATTCCTTCAATCGTACAACAATAATATCCGTTGATTACCATATATATATGTACTGTAGTACCTGTAGGGCATGAACGCGACGGGTCTGCTATTGCCTCTTTCATCGGTGGTAGATCCAACCGAGGGCGGTTCCACAATCACGTCATAAATGATACCGCCGCATATGAGGAAGTAGCTGGCGAGTATGCAACCGAAGATCACCATCGGACCTGGCACTTTCAGCCAAGGTGGACGCTTCACCTTGAGTGAAGGCGGATCCAACAAGGCGGAAAAGTAGACGGATTCTACCAATCCGTCCATGACTCTTAATTGGTAAACAAACGGAGTCTTTCTTTGCCCAAAATTTTGTAAGGAAATTTCACATATAATGAAAACCATTATCAGGCAGGCTACGTACCGTATTTTTGGGTGTATATCCCCCTATTGTATATCCCCCTAGTGTATAACCCCCATTGGCAAAACATAAATTTTGTCCAGTGTATATCCCCCCTGGTGTATAACCCCCCATGTACTGTAAGGTACCTGACCTATCTATGTAGCTGGTCCTATGCTTGCTATAGCTACTCCTACACCATGCTGCTATGCCTGTAGGCTTAGCTGAGCATGTCTTGTACTAGAATAACCCTGTTTTAACCGCGATTATGCCCTAATAAAACACATACTTTTGACCTCAAAACATGCCTCTACACACCTCTCATTTAAACATAAATTTTGTCCTATGTACATATACCGTATCCCCACCCATTGTTTATCCCCCCCCCCCCCCCCCTAGTGTATAACCCCCCATTGGACCTCTCAATTTTTGTATACCCCCATGGGGCTATACACCCAAAAATACGGTATATAGGATAATGTGGGGGTAATTCGGGCCTATCATTCCATATCTACTATTTTCCAATCTTCATAATGAAGATGGGAAACTGAAGATTGCTTGAAGAATGACTGAAACTAAAGATTGGTTGAATGATTGATTGGAACTGAAGATTGGTTTTACCTATTTTACACCTACGCAACAGTACGCTTTCCCAAGAATAGATAGGCCAGGAGGTGGCCCAAATTACCCCATATACCATATTTAAAAAGGGTGATTCGTGTGAAAAATGAAAGTATCTGAATATGGCAATCTCAAGCCACTCCGTCGATAACCTCATCACAACAACGCCCTCCAATATTTCAACAATAGTTCTTTACTTCGCAGGGTTCACTCACACCAACAAGAACACGAAGAAAACGTTTCTAACTTCAGCATAACAGAGAAGCGGAGTTCTCTTTCGCTTCGTTTTTTCACGGTTGTCCACGTCCGAAACCCCCGCGGAACTCGATCTGTCCCGCGCCCGGTCCCACGTCCGCCGCTTTCTCGTCCCCTGTTCGCCTGTATAAATCCCTGTCGGTCGGACCTTCATAACCACCCTTGGCCGGAGCTGCAAATATGGAAAAACCGAGCAGACTAAGCATGCAAGAAAGGTAGTAAAGCCCGCGGAGAAACCGGAACAATAACGCGCTCTTTGTGTGACTGCCTCAGCGATAAACCCTACCGGGTTTACCCCACAGTACCCCATAATGAAGGGTACTGGGGTAAACCCGGCCATGGGAAAATCCGGGCACCTAAGTTTCAGGGCTGCATATCTCAGCAGCCAATGGACCGATTGAGATGAATAGAATACCAATCGATTTCTTGAACTCTCCTCTTTCAAATGAGCATTTTTTGGTTCATCTTTCGCCCGAACCCCGAAATTACATTTCACGCCTCCCCACTCAGTGCCGATATCTGCACAAGAAGATATTATGTACCTCTAGTGGGCAAAGGAGCTCTTGTTTCTGCGCGCGCCTGTCGCTTGAGTGTGGTGGGTACGATTTCGGGTGGCAGATGCAGATAATCCCGCAGATACTGGATGCCTTCGTTGGTCAGGTACCAGTAGTAGTGACGCCAAGCAAACTGCTCCTTCACAAAACCGCGACTCTTCAGCGACTAAAAAAACAGCAATAAGAAGTAGTCAGACTGTACTAGAACTGCAAGGCTCATTCACATCTTAGACATGCGTTGCGCGTACTCTTCGGCGTAACCATGGCTCGGAGCATGCAAAGGCACGGGCAGCCACGGACACATCGGGCGTGCGCCAAACGCTGTTTATTCCAATGTGAATGAGCCTTTATCCATCATAGTGGACCGTATATAAAGTTAGAGCGGCAACGCTTTTTGTGCATGGTTTTACCCATCCCTTCTTGTCCGGTATTACTACAGACCACAATTACGCACCCTACTATGACCGGGTGGGGTCTTCATCAAAAATAGGCCCGCCGATTACCAGAAATAAACTACATTTTGCCATAACGAACCTGCATGGCTTTGATAACATGCAAATTAGGCACGCCTTCGATTTCCGGATGCGATTTGGCGTGCACATCCTTCTTCGCCACACAAACGCCCTCCTTGAACAGATATTCGTAGATTTTCTCCCGATTCTTCTTTGGCATCAACATCTTGTTCTCTAGACCTTGAACCAAGAGAACAAAAGATACGTGCCTGCAACAAAATAAAAGATCATGTGTTATAGGTTCCAACAGATAGATTATAATAGAAATAGGCCCACCTATATTATGTCTTTTTTCGCTGACCGCTTTCCTCTCCTTTCTCCTCCTCTCCTCGCCTCCCCGCTCCCAAACCGGACTGAGTCCGCTGTTTAGTACAATTCGCCATGGACTACTAGAATTTAGTAGTAAGTAATAGTTGTAGTAGTACATGGCAATCCGCGTCTGCGTCTGTTTTTTAGCAGTAAATTCGGTGTTTTCCGACTTTGCCCGATTCTTGCTTATGCTCATGAGATAAATAAAAATCAGCCTGTTCATTTGACCGTAATATTATTTGCAGATTCATTACAACGCTCCAGTACCTTACATGTCTCAAAGTCAAGATGAATCTCGAACTGCTGGGTAAGCTGTGAGCAATCATATCATATTGAGTATGCATCTTTCTTTGTTAACCCCCTCTGTAATCTCAGATGGCCGCAACATCCGCAAGGGGTGTATGCGGCCAGGCGGCCATGTGAGATTATGGAGGGGGTTAACCGTTTGGTTGTCTTACCGCTAACTTGCTGTTTGCAGAAACGTTTGGCCAAAATTACCCGGAGGAATCGGACGGGACATTGGATTGTTCGGGTATGGCCGTGTGTTGCAAGTTCAACCGCTGGGGTTCCTTGCTGGCCGTCGGTTGCAATGACGGAAAGGTCGTCATCTTCGATTTTGTCACCAGAACGGTCGCCAAAGTTTTCGGAAGCGCACACGTTATGCCGATATGCAGTCTAAGGTGAGGTATGGTACTGCGGGGCAAACCCGGACACGGAGTAAACCCGGACATCTAAGCTCCTCTGAACTTTCCGCTTCAGCAAATGATGAACATCGTATCATTTGAAAGAAGACGCTCCTCTTTAAAATGAGCTACCATGTTCATCATTTGCTGAAGCGGCAAGTTCAGAAAAGCTTAGATGTCCGGGTTTACTCCACAGTACCCTGTTAGTTTACCTAATAGCCAGCCAAATCCACATTTTTACTATGGTAGGTAGGGCAAAGTCCAGCGTTTTGATATCTGTTTATTGTCGAGAACAGTGTATGCGTACCTGTTTTGCAGTTGGAGCAGATCAGGACGCAAACTATTGACGGCGAGCACTGATAATACTGTCGGCTATTGGGATGTGCTGACTGGAGACTGCGACAGACGCTATCGCTTCCCTGTACCCGTGTTGAAGGTCCAGTTCAATCCAAGAAATGAGTAAGGATGAGATGTTGTTTCACATCACCGTTGTAATACTTGATGACATGATGAGCCTGATGATAAGAGAGGCTTGCAAAGCGGTTTATTTCCATGCTGCGCGTAGTGTACGTACGTACATACGTGTGTGGCATACTTGGAAAGGGGGAGACGTAAGGTCGGACACCACACTTTTGTCACATCCATCCAGCATGTAGCCAAAACAGCTACATGTAGAACAATCCAACTGAATCCATTACTGTACATGGCCAACCCAGTTGCATTGGTGGCAAAGTCACTGATTCAGCTACGTCGAGAAAAAATTTGGCGTCCGATATTTTCCCCAAGATACCTTTTATTTGCAACATGTGAATGAAAGAGGCGGACCAAAATCAATGAAATTAACTCATTCTGTACATGCGCAACGGCCGTGTATTCAATCTCTGTCCACACTAGGCGGCATCAGATTATGCTTAGGTTTGTGTTTGTTTACCAAGAATGCATAACGTGCAAGGATTCTTTCTAGGAATCAGTTTCTGGTGTGTCCACTGCGCATGGGCAGCGTATTGGTCAACGTATTGGATGGGGGACATACAGCCATCCCCGTGGACGATGAACAGGGCCAAGACCTCAGCATTACGGCAACATTTGACCGTAGAGGACAGTACGTTATCACTGGAAACGGCAAAGGAAAGGTAGAAGACGAACAGTTTGTTTATTTTTTGTGGGGTGATATGGGATCAAACCGGACACTGAAATCCCTGTCCAAAACAGTTGAGCGCTTGATACATAGGTACGTACACAAAGCCAAACCTGCAAATTCTGTAATTGCAGGTTAGTGTGTACGCAATGAGCAGCTCTAACAGCGGTGCCCCCACACTGAAAATGGACGCGTGTTTTCGCCTGCCGAGCAGTCACACTGTGAAAAACCTGGAAGCCAGCAGACGTGGAGAGTAAGTAATGCCTTGTTCGCATAGTAGTGGGTCTCCAGCTCAGTGGAATTGTCTTTGTGGTTTTCATGATTGTGTGTGCTGTGTCTAATGGTAATACATTGACTAGAATGAGTGTTTCAGGTTTATTCTGACCAACTCTAGCGACAGGGTGATTCGCGTGTTTCATCTGCGTGAGATTCTGTTGCGAGGCAAGAACGCAGGACCGATTGATCCCGTGCAAAAGCTGCAGGATATGGTGAACAAGTATGCGTGCATTTTGCCTTCGAATTTCTTTTGTAAGTAAATAAATTCACAACACGACCGTATACGTATAAAAGCATTGTCTTTAACTGTCAAACGTACGGTCTTTTGTTTATTATAGAACAGCCTGGAAAACGTGCTGCCTTTCCGGCCAGGCTGACTACGTGTGTGCCGGCAGTGCCAAATCTCATTCGCTGTACATTTGGGAGAAAAACAGTGGGAGTTTGGTGAAAATATTGACAGGAACCAAGGGTGAACAGCTGATGGATGTACAGGTACAGTGAGAGAAGGTGATTTGTTGTGCATGTACGTACGTATTATTGCAACGTTCTGCGTACGAACTGTATATGGCAATAGCGTCGAGGCCAGCCAGTAACGTTACATGTGTTCGATAGCCTGGCTGTGTGACAGGTGCGCTTCAGACGTGCTCCGAGTTTGCTCCGAGAGAGTTCGCTCCGAGTTTGGAAAGACTTCGTTTTGAACCGAAACGAACGTCAATTACTCACACGTCTTCGAATTACAAACTCGGCTGTTCACTCGCACGTTTGGAAAAACGGAGCGAGTTCGGGGCGAACTCGGAGATGTTTCGTGTTGAAGCATAGGCAGGACTCCCAATCCGGAGCGAATTCAGAGTTTACGTCTGAAGCACACCACTGACTGCGAAGGTATGATTTAGTGGCATCCAGCTAAGCCGTTGATCTGTTCTGTTTCTACTGGCATCGTGTCCATATGGTCGCAAAGTCACGTGGAAAACTGGAGTGCTTTTGCACCAGACTTCAAGGTCTGTCATTGCTCTGATCGTTCGTACGTACGCGTATGTACGCCATAAATCACTATCCTTTTCTTGTACTATACTTGTTTTATTCTCAGGAATTGGACGAGAATGTTGAGTACGAAGAGAGAGAGTCGGAGTTTGACCTGGAGGATGAAGATCGAAGCGTGGAACTGAATCCTGGTTCGAATCTCTTTCTCCTTTCTTTCCCACCTTTCTTGGAGTCCAAAAGCGGCGTAATTCGGGCCCGGGAAAATTCGGGTCACCGCTTCCTTTCTTATCTTCGTTGATAGGCAGGGATAATATTGATACCGCCACTGTCGCTTCTTTTGTGCCCTCTCGAAATGCAAAAGGAGGTGGTGATGGCCCGTATTACTCCTGACCCCACACTATGTTCTGAATCACATTATTTTATTTACGCGAAACATCAAGTTGATTGGCCGACGGTTTATTTTTGTCAGAGAAGCCAGCGGAAGACGAAGATGTCGACGTGACTTCTGTGGCGCCAGTGGCAGCCTTTTGCAGCAGCGACGAGGAAGACGCAAAAAGCAGCGATGACGACGCTCGAAAACTGAACAATGGTCGCCACAGTCCCCTGCTGTATCTGCCCATCGCACCGGAGATCGAGCACCCCGAGGAGAACCCCTACATACACCTCATAGGGGAAGGTGGAACATCATCTGCGCAGGTTGACGATTGTGATGATAGCGTATAGACGAGAAGGAAAATTTGCCAGATGGGCCCAGGGAATCGAACCCTGGACCTCTCGCGTTCCAGGCGAGCGCCTTAACCATTTGACTACGCACCTGTATGACCTCTGTGTTCGAGTTAGCGAGTCAGTGGTCGGAAATTGGCCCGACCGATCGCCTAGGTGGAGAGAACTGCTTCAGTGGTCGGGTTTACTCCCGCATGCCGAACATATCACGTGGTTTACGGCAGGATATCAAAGAATGAATCTTTTTTGGTGCAAGATATTGTACTGTCTGCCTTTCAGATGGGTTTGGCTAGCGAAATGCGGATGTCTGGATCCGGCAGTGAGCTCGGTTCGCCGAGAAAGCAGCAGATGTCGATGAAACCCAGGGATTTTATGGTGGATCTGAAATACGCTCCTACCGAAGGTTCGTGTCGTATTTTAGAGTACTTTCCATCTTCATATACGTACATAAGGTACAGTTGCAGTACATACGAATGTCTGTACTCTGTAGCTGTGCGTGCTTGGATATCAAAAACTTATGAAGATCTTTGACATCTGCAATCACTCAATCAATATCTTTATTCGACTAATCTTCTCTGATCAAGTACGCCAAATTCTTCATTCCTTGATTGAACTTGCTCTGTTGTAGAATTGGTGCACCCGCTATTGGCGACATCGGGACCGACTAAGAAGAGGCCGGGCCCCATCAGCGATTTCTCCTCCGGGGCCCGATTCTCTCAATCTGGTCGACCGCCTTCTAAACAGCGAAGGGTCTCCACAAATAAA
Source organism: Epsilonema sp. ZAB3_2 (assembly GCA_030247985.1). Lineage (NCBI taxonomy): Eukaryota > Metazoa > Nematoda > Chromadorea > Desmodorida > Epsilonematidae > Epsilonema > Epsilonema sp. ZAB3_2. Next base: position 12,314 of record JASAMW010004559.1, read on the forward strand.
TAAGAGCTGTAGGTATACGTGTAATGTGTAGTACTGTTGGGCTATTGATTTTGTATATTGATTATTGTATATGATGGAACGTATTGCGTTTTTGCATGTTATATGTTTAAAATGGTACCAGAAACTTCGTAGCCCTTCTTAGGTTTATCGCCCAATTTTTGTTTGCGTGAAAGAACATCTGCTCATAGGTATTGCATGAATATTGAAGATAGATTGTGTTTATTTTTGTTATTACTGATAAATTCTCAACCACAGCACAGGCATCGTACGTGGGTACGTACGTGCGGTGAAACGTATTTCACACTTATAGAAGTACTATGCCATGCCGGTATTTACAGTACGGCACATAACATACATTTTGTGCACATGCAGTGTACGTATGTACGTACTATTTTAGGTACATACGCACGTCGTTTATGTGCACACTTCGGCCGGTCAAGTTTGTACACACAAGTCGACTTCACCCAGACACCGCTCCATTATTTACACTTCACTGTACTGGCAAAAAAAGTTTGCGGTGTCAGCATGATGTAGAAAACTAATTTTCTTATCTTTCAAAATTTCAGTTCAAGTAATGTGGCTGCGAGCTGCGACTTTTTCCCGGTTGTACAGAGTAGGTACAACAACTTTTATGCAATTTGCGCTACTATTTCTGTCACTTTATTATTTGCTTATACAATATTATTCTGAGATTTTTTGTTGACATTTTATGCGGCGCCTTTCTGGCGCTGCTTCTGGCTTTTACGAAAAGAGCTGCAACTGAAAAGCGAGAAATACTGTAGGCGTAAAAAATAAGATGAAGCCAAATCATTCAGATTCAGGCACCACCATCCAGCATTATCGCAAGCTGCCGGCTTTGTCGATGTTGAATTTTATTTATGTCGGTTGCCGGCGTGGTTTTTGTTTTGCTAAATTGCCATTTTCCTTTCCCATGCCCGTGCGTAATGTTTTGCAGCTGGCTTTACTGGTTATATTCTCCACTCCAGTTTGTTCGTAAATGTACTGGACTTGTTCTGGAAATCATTCCTTGCTTAGCTTTTGTAATTTTGCCAATGTTTTAGTTTATTTTTATTGTGAAATACAACGTAAGTAAAGCGCTTGCATTGGTGCTGAACAGTGAGAAGCGGACGGCTTCACCTTTTCTTTTGTTTCGAAACTAGCAGATCAACACAACATTGCAGGCTAAGAATAATTCCTCCTCATGAGTGAAGTTTCATTTCCTTTCTAATTAGTGCTCCGTGCCGTTGTGTACCATGCACTCCTCTCACAATCGTAAGTACGTAAAGCTGCTTTTATTCCTCTGAGGAAGGCGTTAAGCTACCGTATTTTTGGGTGTATATCCCCCCCCCCCCATTGTATATCCCCCCCCCCCCCCAGTGTATAACCCCCCATTGGCAAAACATAAATTTTGCCCAGTGTATATCCCCCCCTGGTGTATAACCCCCCATGTACTGGAAGGTACCTAGCCTACCTATGTAAGCTGGTCATAAGCTAACTATAGCTACTCCTACACCAAGCTACTATGCCTATAAGCTTAGCTGAGCATGTCTTGTACTAGAATAACCCTGTTTTGACCGCGATTATGCCCTAAAATACATACTTTTGGCCTCAAAAACATGCCTCTACACACCTCTCAAAAACATAAATTTTGCCCAGTGTATATCCCCCCCCCCCCAGTGTATATCCCCCCCCAGTGTATAACCCCCCATTGGACCTCTCATTTTTGTATAGCCCCATGGGGCTATACACCCAAAAATACGGTACTTCTGCGCTGCAGTGTGCCTGTCTGTACTAGATTCTTCATTCATGGGTTGGGTACCTACGCGCTGCCGTTTTGAAGCTGCCCTGTGTCTTATTGAGAGCTCTGCAGAAAGATAATCCATTCCTGTTGCTTCATAAAAAAAGTATGGACCATCCTGGAAACGATTTTCAATTTTGCCTTTAATTACATTATTATTCTTATCAAGAGCATTATTCTTATTTTTGGTTATTATATTTCTCCTGATTCTTTCACTTTCTAGAACCCAACATACTGCGCTTCAAAGATTCAAACGGACACTCCAGATATCCAAGAGCCTCACATAGGTACAGTAATTCATTCAATATATTCAAGAAGAGATCTTGGGTGCAGAAAATTCTACCTTCAACACTCGACTCTGCCACAACTACTACTTACAAACCCCATCATTCACCCGCTTCGAGAACTTTCGCCTGCTGCTGTTATTGAATTGATTCATCCGCGGACCGTCATGGACGAGCAGTTATTCATTCTGTGCCTGATCGTTCTGCTGTGTTTCGCCGTATTCGCCGTCTGGTTAGTGATGATGGCCGTCTGTCCTGACAGCCTCGTGGACTGGCTCTCTGCAGCCACCGACGGACTCAATCAATATTCCGACGTGGGTGAAGGGGATCAGGAGCAGCTGAACCCGCATCAGCAGCCGAGAAAAGGATCCGCGGATTCGGCTTACAGACTGGCGCCGGAAAGGCTGCTACTGAACAAACCGCCGCCGCCCATGAGACAGGGAAGCGGAGGACGGACGCCGCCTAAGAGAAGCAGAGAGATGTCGGTGGGGATCAGTGGAACCGCAACGAGACTGGAAACAATCACAGAACAGGAACCCAGCTCCCCGGCGCCAACTTGATCCGAAATGTTATGGTTCTAAAGACCTGCTGGGGTTGTGTTCGGGTACGAAAGGAAAAGCGGTGGGCTGCTGGAAAGATGAGTGCATGTTTTTGGATCAAAGAATCAGGGTCAATTTATGAACGAAAGTGTGTTTTTCCTTGTGTACACTTTGTGCTACGATGAAACGGATGTGCTATGCATATCCCTGCCCCTTTTCAACCTTTTGTGAGTGATGTGAAGCTTCTTGCCAGAATAGTGCCAGTGCCAAACGAATAAATGTCCGTGTCTTGCTAATTATAAAACCTGTCATCATGATCGGAAGTTTCGATTTCCATGATACCGTTATAGGTACCTATAATATGTTTGTAATAATGCATAAATATGTAAGAAATATTATTGCATTTTGTACTTAGGTGTACTGTAAGTGCACATACAGACAGAGCTCGCGGTCTAGACTAAGATGTGTAGTGTGTGCTCCATCAAAACATTTTGTCCTGTATACATATTTACCAATACTACCTGTACCCAAATAAGGCTCAATGTTGAACAAAATCTGGATGACCATCATGGGAAAACATGAAACTATTATATAGCTGGATCTTCTATAGCACTTGGAGAATCTGGTCGTGGTCGACATTATCATGTGTTGTGTTTTAGGCTGCACGGTGTTGAATTTAGCGCTTGAATAATCTGGGCTCGCTCTGGATCACGCCTGCATGCAATGCTGAAGTTGGGTGCTACAAGTTTATGCACGACGAAACTTGTCCCCAAAATTATGAAGCGATAGCGAAATATGCATGGTTAGATGGTGTGATGTTTTTATGTTAGTAGTAGGTACAGATACCCGCACTGGACTGCGACATCAAAATATATACTGCCATATTGTAGCCTGTAAATCTCATTCATACCCCTGCTGAACATTTTAGTCACCGATCCCACGGGCTCTTTATTCAAGCATTTTTAGACAATTCTGCCCTCGATATTTCTACAACAGAAGAGTCTTTGTTGGTAATACCCGCCGTGTATCCCAGTGGGTCTGTCTGTCTATCTACGTATCTATCTAAACAGGAAGATGCTGTTGCAATTCCTAGGAGATTAAAACGAAGGATTACGGTAGCTTTGGCACACATTTCGCCCAATATCTCTGATTGCATGTGCCCGAAATTCTCGTAGTGCACGTACGTAGTTTATTTAGCAGCAGGCAAAGTGTATGATCGAGAGCCGCGTCTTTGTCCGTCACCATCCAAGCGTCATGTACGCACGTACGCTGCTCACGCAGTTGTGGAATTTGATGACGAATTGAACTAAACTTGTGTCAACGAAGTGCTACCATTACGCAGCAGGTGTGACGTGTGCCAGCTGAAGTGACTACCTGGCCAAAACGTGTGGAAGCGAGGACAGGACACTCACTCTATTATTGGGTATATCATTGTCACTGCAGTTTCAGTTGATTTGATGATTTGACGATGAGTAGTAGTCGCGCTAGCGTTGTCCTCGACAAAGCGAAGTTAGCGATCAAGGCAGATGATATTTCAGCGCTCTTCTGCCGTTTTGTTCATATCCAATTGTCTATGGAAGTCATCGCTTGAAGACTTTGTCGTCGCTCAATACACTCCGGTAATTTCTGTTCTTTCGGTGGATACCTATTAGCTATTATCTATATTATATGTATCCCTGCAACAGTACATATTAAGGTCTCACGCTATAGTTTCGGAGCCAACTTTGAGGCTTCGTCGTAGCCGTTGTACGCAAGATAAAAGTGATCCGTCATAATGTGAATAAAGTATCATTCTTCCTCTACACGTACACCAAACGGCAGCGCCAAAGCTCTTGTATTCGGCGCAAAAACCATGCGATTTGGGTGTTCCGAAGGAACCACTGGGTATTTTTCAACATGCGGCACACCATTCAACGCGTCTTGACGAGAGGAATCGATCGGTACCTGCGGCGCCTCTCTACGTTGCCTCTACGCAAAGTTATCCAAGAAAAACGTGTTTGAAAAAGTTATCGTTTCAATCAAGAATAGCGCCACGGAGAGGCCGTTTCAAGAGGCGATCTATGGCGCGTCAAAGAGATCGTGTAACAAGCTTTCGATCGATATCTTGATCTCCTCTCAACTCGCTTTCGTTGGCTCAGGAGAGCCTGGACCGAATTTATCAAGAAGTCCATGCATAGACAGTTGTCCCTGCATAGTACAAAGACGAGCGTAGAGAGCGCGACTGGAGCGGAAACAGCGAACGGAAAACAAGCAGACGGATGATCGTATGGTGTCAGCAAAAATATATAATTCCTGTATAGAGAAGAATGGCCTACGTAGTGAAAAGAAACGAAGCAATCCCTGACTCGTTTCGGCCCCAAAAAATTGGATCCCAATTTTCTAGATATCCAATTTTCTGGATATTACGAAACCATAAAATTGGATATCCAATTTTATGGATATCCAATTTTCTGGATATGGAATCCCCAGTAAATTGGTTTCGTAATATCCAGAAAATTGGATATCCAGAAAATTGGATATCCAGGAAATTGGATATCCAGGAAATTGGATATCCAGAAAAATACTCAGCCATGTTGAATTCTGCTCCAAATTTCGACGAAAGAGCACGCCGACAAGCAAGGAAGATCGTTTACGAGCTACGAGTTTTGTTTGTTTGTTTGTGTGGATGGCGTGCTTTCGATTATCCAATTTCCTGGATATCCAATTTCCTGGATATCCAATTTTATGGATATCCAATTTTCTGGATATTACGAAACCAATTTGCTGGGGATTCCATATCCAGAAAATTGGATATCCAGAAAATTGGGATCCAATTTTTTGGGGCCAAAACGAGTCAGGGATTGCTTCGTTTCTTTTCACTACGTAGGCCATTCTTCTCTGTACAGGAATTATATATTTTTGGTGTCAGGAAGTGAAAACAGTTGGAATTAGATATCACCAGATACTTCAGTAGTAGTACAGGAGTCCACGGCTCAGAGATCTATAGTGTGAGACCTTAAAGACCGAAACGGGCCTGACAAATCGCCGAGATCTCCCGACCATTCGATTCGTCGTCGCGCGGGCATTGAAGTTGCGCCAGATTTTGTCTTCCTAGCTGCTCTGTACGTCGAGATATTTCAATTTGCAGTTTTGGTTTTCCCCTTATTTTACTCTGTGGCGAGCTGCGTCGGGCTGCATATCTTTTGCGTTGCGCCGTCGTCTTCTTTTCCCGGTCGCGCTTCGCTCGCGCAGGCGGCGGAGAGCGAAGAGAAAACAAAAGAAACAAAAAAGACGACGGCGGAACGCAAAAAATATCCTCGTCACAGAGTACAATAAGGGGAAAACCAAAACTGCAAATCGAAATATCTCGACGTACAGAGCAGCTAGAAAGACAAAATCTGGCGCAAATTGATGCCCACGCGACGACGAATCGAATGGTGAGGAGATCTCGGCGATTTGTCAGGCCCGTTTCGGTCTTTAATGCTTGACGAGCTCCGAATTTTTTTAGCCTACTAGAGTAGTAGAATGAGTAGACCTAGAAAAACTAAGAATATTTTTATTATTCCTTGTATTTACTTGCAGCTTACCGTTGCAAACTTTACTCGATACACAACCGCGATGACGACGCCCGGTACTAACATCACGGCCACAACAGCGCAAACGCCAACGTCCATCTCCTTAACGACGGCATCCGCGACTACTAACACCTACTGGAACTGTCTCTCTGCTTCTGCGAGCATCACCAGCCCACCACCTACCACTTCTGTAGCAACGACCATGGAAAACAATTCAACAGGCCTTGCAGATGTTCTGCTGCGGATAAGCAAGCTGGAAGAACTGACCGATTCTCTGCATGACCCCACCACAGGACATGGCGGCATATTGGTCACGATTACGTTCATAATATTGCGTAAGATCCAGTAACCGGCATGTATAGATAGGTACTATGGGGTAAACACGGCCATGGAGTCGGCCACCACTAAGCTCATTTGAACTTGCTGGTTCTTGATGAACCAAATAGCGCATTTGAAAGAGGAGAGTTCAAGGAATCGATTAATAGAATATTGGTGTCAATCGGTCCATTGATTGCTGAGTTATGCTATGCAGCTCTGAAACTTTAGGTGGTCGGATTTTTCCATGGCCGGGTTTACCCCATAGTACCCTATATACTTAGCAAAAGTTGAGCAATACGTAATAATTACCGTGTAATCATCATTCGCGGCCGTTTTTTTCAGTTTCAACATTCGCTATGTGCTTTCTTGAAGTCGATGCAATCACTAGTCGCAATGTATATCGATTGCTCAGAAAAAACTTATATATCTTTGGTAAGCATTGACCATTGGACCACCGACCCTTTTCGACCTATTTATTATTTCACAGTACTAAAATGAGTTTTACAGCTGTGACTTCCTTTTGCTACTGGCTGTACGGTTGGGCTTTTGCGTTTGGTCGTCCGACAAATCCTGTCATTGGATTCGGTCAGTTTGCTTTGGTGGGAGCTTCATCCTCTCAGTTGATCCTGTGGTTCTTCCATGCGTCCCTGGCTATTCTAGTCACCGCTGTGATATGTTTGTCTATTGCGGAGAGATGCAAAACTTTTGGATTCCTGATAATTGCTGTGTGCAGCAACTGTGAGCATTTGTCATCACCAGCTTGCAGCTCATATCTTTTGAAGCAAAAAAACAGACTGTATAGTGTATACATACAAATAATTTGAGGCAAAAAATTTAATGATTTTTAGCGCTAATTTATCCACTTTTATCTCATTGGACAATGGACCCTGAGGGATTTCTACAGACATCACTAGATCAAGTGATATTTTTCGATGTACGGAACTACAAAGTAAAATACGTAATCTAACCGTGTGTGTTGTGTATTCTTCGGAAAGCTAGAAAGCGTTTGTTTGTTGTGGCATTATTAGAAGGCTAGAAAGGATACAGTAGTGGCTGGACTGATATAGAAATTGTTTCAGGATTTTGCTGGGTGCAGTTTTATTCATATTATCATAGGGACATGTGTGGTGGTCAATTCATACAAATTGGGACAGCGTTTAGGTGCAGCGAAAATGTTCGAATATTCTTCCCAGGTCAGATCTCACTAAAAATAAATAAAAATAATAATAAAATAGACGGAATAAAGGACTAGAACATAAAAAATTGTTTACTTCGAGTATGTTGTACTGCAATTCTTCGCAGTTATTTCAGATTTTGGCCGTCGCCATTTTGTGCTTCCTGGCTAAGAACGCTGGATTCGCCTATTACTATTCCTTCAGTCTCCACTGGACTCAGGCAGAAAGATTAGTTGCTCAAGCTGGTGGCGACGTGGTGGGGCGAGTCTTGGTTAACTCTATGCTGACAGCCGGATTCGCGTTGCTTTTCGTATTTATTCTTAAGCGATACTGCACAAGACCATCCTTCTTCGCAGCAGAGGTGGTCATTGTCAACTGCCATCAATTCTTCAATATGTGGTACGACAGGGGAGTATTATTATTTTCAGGTTTTGGCCCGCCTGGCCACAGCCACCCGCCCTTGCGTCCACGAACGACCATATATACGTAACTACTATAGCAAGCTTAATTAACCGATGATACGGTGCTTGACTTCTGCGAAATGTGACAGCTAATAATTTCAGGGATTGTTGGATGCGCGGCCAACTGCAACACAGCTGAATTCTGGGACATTGATTCCTATTGGATTCGGCTCAGCAGGGTGCTATCTTGGAATGGGATGGATCTTGAAAAGGGTGAAGATCGACGATCCCATGGAAATTATTGCAGGTAATGAATGATTCGCCACGTTATACGCCAGTGCAAGATGTGCGATATGAAGTTATTCATGGAGTTCACGCCTCATTGTGTTCTTGCAGTCCATTTTGGTGCTGGAGTGTGGGGCGTGCTTACTGGTCCCATCTTTACCGCATGGACCGCGTTCACTCTTTACGTACGTAAGCCCAACTTCTTACGTCTAAATCATGAAATCGATGTTTCGAGTGAACCAGCAGATATTTCAGCAAATAATCTGGAACTTCATCGGTGCTCTCGTGGTCTTGGGGTTGGTGTATTGGCTGGCTGTTAATTCTTCACTCAATGGTGAAACAACGCTGGATCTCACCGCTGGGATTAACATCGAGTGATGCCGTCATTCGAAGTACACCGAATTACCGGCGATCGTCGAATACGGCAAAGGTGGGTTGGAAAACGTCGCAAAAAGTCATGCAAGCAGGAGGGACGAAGACCGTATGGTCGACTTCTTCGAGTACATCTGCTTCCACACCAACGCCTTCTGGGTATATTATAATACTGTAGGTACACGAGGGGGGGGGGGGGGGGGTGTAAAAAAATAATCCAAGCGAATGTACGTAGGTGGCCGATAAATCTCGACTTTTTTACTTGTCGACTTTTCAATAAAATGTCTAAACAAACACCAGTTCAGCCATTAGTTTTTTTCTCGTCCACAAATAACACCCGCTCAGCTGTGCACGTTTTCAGCAGTAATGGGGACGGAAGTCCGAAAGATGCGAGGCCGGAGTTGGGATGGAGCCAGCATCCAGGATAAAATTCGAGCCTTGGAGCGAAAGTTGATGCCAACCAAGTTCCAACCCAAAGCAACTTCATCGCCGAGGCTGGAGGAAAGAAGGGTTAGACCGGTCCACGCGTACACGCAAGAGATGCAGATGGAATCAGCATCGCCAGAGGATCAAGTGCTGACATCATCTTCTTCGTCCTCATCAGCTGCTGAGTAATGGCTTGATTTACAAAGTACCAACGGAACATACGGCCGCTCCTCCCGTACGTACTGTTATTTTAGTACGTGTACATACGACAACTCCTTCCCCACCGCTACGTACGACTTTGCGACTTAGTAGGGTATGTTTCTCAGGTCTCCAATAATGGCAATTCCAGTGGCTGCGTCTGACCTGCGCGAACGCATCCAAGATCTGCAGGAAGCGCCGGAGAACCACCAGGGTCTGCTGCACGTGCCGTACATCCAAATCCAGGCTCCAACTCCACCTTCGTCTCCTGTGCGCGTGCCTTCGTTTGGAACGGAGCCTTCTCCATCTGCAGCGATGGAAGAATTTGCTGGCGTGACTCCAGCCAAGAGCGGGTGGAATTTGAATCGTATGATAGATTATGCGGTATTAATTCGGACAGGGGAAGGGGTGTTTCGGGCCACCCCACCTTATCTCCAGTTGGAAAAGCGCAAACCTGTTGAAGTGACATCAAAATGGCTACACGAACATGAAAGTACGAGGGGGTGGCCC
>JASAMW010004560.1:0-11302 GCA_030247985.1 Epsilonema sp. ZAB3_2
AGGGGTTGCATATCGAAAGAGGATAAAATTCTACGTCGGATAGGCCACTGCTAAATGAAAAATAAAAAATTGGCCCTTCCCGTACTAAATTCCCGCCAGATCCCCCCTTTAAATGAGATTAATTTGAATATAAAATGATTTTTGTCGGACCATTTTTTCCAGTCAAAATTGAGAAACTATGAGCTAGAGATCCAAAACAGAGCTTTACTGTCACAGATAGTCATTGAAATTTTTGTTTTCACGCAAGAATGAGAATAACCAACAAAAAAGGACGAGAAATATCACGAGTATAGGCTCAAATTACTTCAATATTGCCCAAATCATTTTATATTTTATTTAAATTTTCATTTAAATGATTTATCTAAAATGTACTGAATTTAGATAAAATAAACGCCCTTACACTGACTTTAAATAAAATTTTAAATGAAATAAAATGATTGAAAATCCATCATTTTTATTCATTTGAATTAAAATATAAAATCATTTTTAAGATACTAATGTACAGTACATGCATGTTGGTAAATGCGGGATGTTGCAGCAAGCTACTGCAATATTCAACAGTGATAGTTCCGTTGATGAAAAACCTGGGGAATTAGTGCAACGGCTCGAATGAAATAGTGACACAGAAAAAAACTACGTAGGGTAGGCCAAGATCTATTGCTAGCTTTTTAGTACTAAAATAATTTCCTATACTACTCGATTTTACCCGGGTAAAATGCGTCATATGGCTTTACTTTACCCGATTTGACAGGAGCCGGGTAAATTTACTTTACTTTACCCGGGCTAGGGCAAACCCGGGTAATTTACTTTACTTTACCCGTTTTTACTGAAGACCGAGTTGACAGGACGGTACAGTTTTCCGAATAAGAAACACTACAATATAGTTACAACTACATAGAATTGCTGGGACCCATGCATTATTTATCTCCGGTTCTAGCGACCGTAGAGCAAAGCGGTTAAAAATCTCTCGATAACTTTAGCTCGCCTCGAAAATACAAAAACCGCATGGGTCTACGTGCCCTTTGTGTCGAGAAATCGCCAATTTCCTTAAGTACTATAAATGTACTACAAATGTACATTTTTTGATTATTCCACATAAATGAGAACAATGCCGCAAAAAATTTTTCATTAAAAGTAGCCTATCCTATGTAAAAATTTAGTTTAGATTTCAAAAATAGCATCGGTGTTTCAAAGAAATTTAAAGGGGGGCTCGCATAAAAAAGTTGTTGTCGCGAAATAAAAATAAATCATCAGAATATATGCAATTTTTAAATTTATTTAAATTTAATGACAAATTTAAAAATAAAAAGAAAATTTAAAAAATCTTTAACAGTCGGTTTTTACACGCATTTGAAGGTTTTGGAGGCCCTTAGACCTTAAAAACGTACGATATGTAACTTCTTAACCCCACTATCAGATTCCCCATTAAATTTGCTACAAAACCATACTTCTTTTTCCCTAGAGTTGGACCACAAATACATCAAAGTAGTCCAAAAGCAACCACAGGTTTGCCCTTTTGGCTACTGTTCCAGAACATTAGCTTCCTACTGATTGTATGAGAAAAAGCTGGACTTGCAGTCAGTTTTTTTGCCACATGACATACAGTATAGTGACCATCTCTGATAAAGAACACATGAATGGTTTTGTAGCAAATTTAATGGGGAATCTGATAGTACTACTATCATAGTAGGGTTAAGAAGTTACATATCGGACGTTTTTAAGGTCTAAGGGGCCTCCAATACCTTCAAATGCGTGTAAAAACCAACTGTTAAGAAATTTTTAAAATTTTCTTTTAATTTTTAAATTTGTCATTAAAAATTGCATATATTCTGAGTATTTATTTTTTATTTCGCGACAACAACTTTTTGTGCAACTTTTTTTTTGTTTTTGTGTCCTAGTATATAATTTTGCAAAATTTGTATATTTTTGACAATTTTTGGGTAAGGGTTAATTTTTTGAAACACCAATACTATTTTTGAAATCTGCATCAAATTCTACATAGGATAGGCTAGTTTTAATGAAAAATTTTTTGCGGCTTGTTCAGTCTATGTTGAATAATCCAAAAAGTGTACATTTTTAGTACTTAAAGACAGCGGGAACTCAGTTTGAGACCACCTTTCATATAATAGCTCAACACACACATATTATTGCAAGACCAAGCTTTTTCCCAAAAAGCGCTTGTAAGTTTATAAAAAGCTCTGTGAACATCATATGTGTAGCGTGGAAGATGAGGGCTTTTCGTTGCGAGACCCACTTCGCTCTTTTCTTTTGCTAAAACACACACCTCAGACGCAAACGCGGTGGCTGTGGGTGTGGTGCGTTTTGTGTCTGAGGTGTGTGTTTTAGCGCTTTCCCCATCAATGCAAAAAAGCAAAGAGCGCAATTTGGTCTCGCAACGAAAAGCCCTCATCTTCCGCCCTACACATATGATGTTCACAGAGGTTTTTACAAACTTACGAGCGCTTTTTGGGAAAAAGCTTGGTCTTGCAATAATATGTGTGTGTTGAGCTATTATATGAAAGGTGGTCTCAAACTGAGTTCCCGCTGTCTTTAAGGAAATTGGCGATTTCTCGACACAGAGGGCACGTAGACGCATGCGTTTTTTTATATTCGAGGCGAGCTAAAGTTATCGAGAGATTTTTAACCGCTTTGCTCTACGGTTGCTAGAACCGGAGATAAATAATGCATGGGTCCCAGCAATTCTAGTTATACTATAATGATTGCACGGAGCCATTGCACCTTGCACAGACACTTCTAAAATGCGATGTCAGGTAGTATTGAGAAGGGGGTAATTTTCAGTTTTGCGTTGATGATGTGAGCTGATAGCCCAACTGATTTTACCTATTTTACAAAAAGACCGGGTCAAAAATTCGCAAAGTGAAAAATTAAGGTCAAATTGTGGTCAACTTTGAGGCCTTGTATCTCAGGACTGGGTGCGAATTTTTGACCCGGTCTTTTTGTAAAATACGTAAAATCAGTTGGGCTATCAGCTCACGTCATCAGCAAAAAACTGAAAATTACCCCCCCTGTCCGCGGTACTGTACAGCAATACTGAATCCTTCCAGACATCGCGTTTTAATTTCCAAAGAATCGGTTCCGAATTAATAAAGCCGATTTAATCCCTGGGTGATACGTTGTTGCACAGTTACCGAGAACACAAATATCAATCATCGATCATAGATCGTTGCCACAACGATGCTGGTTGATTGATGCTACAGTACGTACAATACGTACGTACCTACGTATGTACAGAGCCCTTTAAATTATTCATACATAACACGAATGTATATGTTGGATACGACTTGGCCACTGCTACCCGATGAGACTGGCGTTATGTACAGTCGTAAGATACTGTAGGTACTAGCTTGTAGCAGCATATTTTTTTCCTTCTTCTCAAAATGGAGTTTGGCTTAGTGCTGAATATCTGTTTGGCCATTTCGTCCTTTGTCGGTCTGGCGCAGTCGAGCTCGGTTCGGCTCTACCGTACCGAACCACTGGACAGTGTGGGCAATGGGGTGAGCGGCATCGGTGAGTCTGCCCTGGTCCACACTGAGGGGCAATGTGCATTGGTGGCCGCGGTCCGAAGGCACAGAGTATTTGCCTTCGATAGCGCCAGTGAAGCCTGTGAAACATTCTCCCCAGACGCGGCCACGTTTGGCAATCTGCAACCAAATGCCTCATCTACCGTAGTCTACAAGAAATTAATAGGTACAGCATGTACGTAGGGTAGGGTACGTATGTTTTTAAACCCTCAGTAAGCACTTGCATCGTGAGTTTGTAGACTTCTGTATGAGCGGACTTGGGAATCATCAAGGGTGTCTATGCGCGCAAACAGAAAAATTACGGCGCGCGCGCGTAGGTAGGCAATTGCGAAAGAAGCGGACTTCTGTATTGTTTTTTCACAACTGTCTACGCTAGTGACCGTTACTTGCACTTTTGAAAATTTCGGTAAAGTAAAAGTACGTACTGGCGGGACTAGAAGAAGCCGGTAAAGTAAAAGTAATTACTTTACCGAAGCTGCTCAATGTCCAGTAAAAGGTAAACTGCTGCCGGTAAAAAGTAAAGTAAAAAGTAAAAACATACATATTTTAGGGGGTTTCTGAGGGTTTTTACCAGTCAGTGCTACTGTAGTTGGTATGGTAAATGTATCCAATTGCTTCGAACGGTATGTACGCTCATGCTGTACATTGTATGCAATGCACATATGTGCTAAATTTATGTACAGTATGTATGCACTTATGCATTTTTAGAAGAAAATTTGATTGATTTACACCAAAACGTGCACGAAAACGGTTCGCAGCCAGTGATGTGAAGCTAAATTACTGACCAAATTTACTTTTTTACTCTTGCCAATTTTTTTCGGTATGGGTGCCAGTATCCGGTAAAAGTAAAAGTACTTTACTTGTTGCGGTCACTAGTCTACGCGCGCGTGCGCGCCGACTGTATTACGGCGTGCGCATAGACAGCCTTCAGTGTGTCGGCCAATATTCGCTCAGGGTGAAGGCTTCATGGCTAGCTTTTTTTTTTCACATTTTCATGCCTTCACATCTTCACACCTTCATGCCATCACATAGAACGATGACTGCCCTGAGAGCAATGCATGTATGGTTGGGGGCGTTTGCCTAGATAAGGACAGTGACTACGTCTGCATTTGCCCCGATGGCTACGCCGGACAAAACTGTAAGCAAAAGGCGCCTTTTCTTTCAAAAGGCGCCCGGGTCGTGATTCAGAAAGTGCAGATGATTTCGTAGACCTCTGTTTTGTGATGAACCTACATGTACAAACTATGGCGCAAGCGTGGACACCTTCTAAATAAGTGGACCGTACTTTGCGCCAAAGTATGATTGCGCCAGTTTTTGGAAGACGAAAAACCGATCGATAATGCGTTGGGTGATGCTGTGATTGACAGTGGAAAGCCCGACCGAAGGAGTGACCAGAGAAAATAAACGTCTCTCCTCCGTCTCCCAAAAACTTGAGGCAACACTAAGGTGTCAACGCTTTTGCCATGCTTTGTACCATGACCTTGACCGCTGTAGTGTACGTATGTACATAGGTCCATTACAAAACAGAGGTCTCCAAAATCATTCTGTACTTACCGGTTCACGACTCGGAGGAACGATGGCAGCTTTTCTTGAAAAAGTTTCTTGATGTCTTTATGCACGGAAAAGGCAGCTTGGGTTGTTCCCCTCTACCAGCGCCGGATGAAACCTTCAGTGCGCCAGTTTCTACTCGACCAATCTACTCCCAAACATCTCCTTGTATTCGAATGGCACAGTGGCCAGTTTGCACGCCAGCAACTGCCAGTATTGGTTCTGCGCTCCCACAAATCGAACTTGCGTTCTGGATGTTGTGAACGAGGCCTTCAGCTGGACTCCGCCCCATTTCGCTTGTCCAGCTGGTGTCACAAGTAAAAGTGCATAGGATGACTACGAATTAGAGATGGGCCGAGACTCTCGGTCTCGGTCTCGGTCTCGACTTTAGAATTTTCAAATTCTCGGTCTCGGTCTCGCAACTTTTAGGGCCTATTTTAGGCGAGACCGAGACTAGATTGAAATCGTGCTTCACAAGCATTTTTCATGCATTTCCACGGAGATTTCAGCTGCCTATCATGAAAAAAATTTCTCCTGCAGGACGACTTTACCCACTCGCTAAATTTACTTGGCAAGTTTGCTTTGCCAACTCGTGTGGCAATGAGATTGGTTGCGATCTTGTTGGCAATTTTTTGCACAATTATGGCAAGCTAGGTTGGCAAGTAAGAAAAATTGCCATCAGTTGGCAAATTTTTTTGAAATTTATCCCGCCAACTCAGAAAAAAGACGGGAGCTGTGCTGTATCCTTCTGTTTGTTGTGAAGCCTGCATGCATTTGTAAAGCCTGTCAAGTCTCATCACCACATTTCTCATCACTTTTCCAGTTCTCCTTGAAGGTTTACATGTCTATCATTTGGTAATTCCAAGCCAATTCGTCCAGGAAAAGTACTCAATATCGATGAAAGAACAGTCAGAAGAAGCAAGTCGTTTGAGAAAAGAAAATCTATTCATTCAGAAACGCGGCCATTCTCAATGACACTTTGAAAAACTTTGGGTAGACGGAATATCCTCTTTCTGGACCCCTCCAGAAGAGCCAATATGAAGACAGTTCTGGAAGGAAACTTCAAATATGGATACAAAATGCAAGAAGAAATACCCATGGAATATCGCGGACGCGTCATGTAAAACAAGATCTTTCTGATAGACATATTGAGTCAGGGATGGATAGCATATGTATGTATATGTAGGTACCAACTACAGTACATTTACCTGTATGCACTGTGTGTGTGCTCGTATTATACAGGGTAGTCTCCAGTTGTATTTTGATGCAATGCTTTTTTGTGCTAAGCTATAATGTAGGTGATGTGATACCTACAGCCACTGAGATCATCACCCATGTTCTGCAGTGCATGTATGTATGTAGCTTGCTTTTACTGTTTGTATCATTTCTGGATACCATTGTTGTACATGAATAAAATTATATGCCAACGATTGGCAGAATATAGCAAACTTTTTGGCAATCATTATTGCCAATATTTGGCACACTCAATATTGCCAAAGAGTTGGCACAAAGAACGCCTACTTTACTTGGCAAGTTGAAATTGCCAACACTGTGCAAAATTTTGCCAACAGCAGTAACAGCCGAAAATGTGCCAACAAGTTTGGCAAAATTTTTGCCAAATTTTGGCAAAAATTTGCCAAGTTTATTTAGCGAGCATGTAAGTAAAGGTAGCAAATAAAAGTTAGCCCCCTATTTACCACTGTTTTTGCCATTAAGTATTATTCTTATAGAAAACGACCATCGGAAAATATGAAAACGAAATGCCATAAGTTTTTATACCAATACTTAGTCTCGGTCTCGATCTCGGTCTCGGTCTCGGCAAAATTCCCTAATCTCGGTCTCGGTCTCGGTCTCGGAAAAAATTCTAAGTCTCGGTCTCGTTTTCAGCAACAATCCAGTCTCGGCCCATCTCTACTACGAATGGTACCAAAGTAAATGCAGACAACTCAAGGCAATGTTTTCTTCCCATGCCGTTGTTCTTTGCTAAAAAGAATGGGCTACGTGTGAACGAACAAAAACGAGGAGGCATTGTCCCGTGTTTCATCCCTTTATTATCCCTACAAATCCCTACATTTATTTTCCCCTATGTATTGGGTTTTACGAAACTGTTACATGGGGTTTTACGAAATCTAAAATTTTGAAAAAATATTCGTTACCTAAAATTTCGTAAAAATATCATAAAAGTATTTCGTATTTCGTAGGTTTCGTAATCCCCATTATAAGGTTTCGTAAAACCCAATAAAATAAGGATATCCGCTAAACCGGTGATTGGCGTTTTTGGCGCCAATCACGAAATGAGATCGTCATCGGGCAATGTTGATTTCGTATGTCGATGATAGGCGATGAAGCCGACATAATTTATGTCGACTTCATCGTGATTCTTCCATCGTCATCTACATGGGCCGATGTCGATAACCCTATAAACAGGAATGGATTTATCCATAGCGAGAAGCGAAAATTTTTGCGCAACGGATGAAATCCAGTGGATGGAATGAAAAATCGGTTGGAATTTTTTTCGAAATTTTTCGAACTAAAGTGTTATTTTTATCTGTAAATTTTGGCAAAAAATTTCAATTTTAAAAAAAAAATTCGTAGCTCCATCCATAGTGTTTTATCCGTAGGTTTTGGGAAAAGTATCCATAGCAGTTGCTATGGATAGAATTAAGCCGACCAGCCGACAATGATGAAGAGGAAGCGCCGACAGTACAAAATGAGAGCTATGGATAGATTAAAAATGACCGACAACGTTGTGTCGAAAATTTTTTGCTATGGATATTTTTTTTTTTGCTATGGATATTTTTTTTTTTTTTCAAATTTTTTTTGAAAACTTATGGATATTTTCGTGAAAAGTTATGGGTACTTTGCTATGGATCGAACAACACCTTTAGCAATTTCGACTGCAATTGCAACGGATAGATCACATCAACGGATGGAACGCCTACTATACCAAAAGCTATGGATAAAATGGAAAATTTCTGCGCGTCACATATGTGTGACTTTTCCTGTTTAAAGGGATAACATGAGAATTTTGAACGCACTTCGACATGAACCCGGTGTTCTCATTGCAGTTTTAGGTCGAAAAATTGTACTCGACAGAAACGCCTTTGAACTGCTGATATCTACAATGCATAGGGTACATGCACGCAACAAAACCTGTATGAAACGATTTAGTGCTTTGCCATGGTGCTTCTGTTGATATCGACAAATTTTGATCTTCAAGTCTGTTGACATCGACACTCTCTCCGTTCTTCGAATTCTATCTACATCACGAAGTCTACAAGCCCAGTTGACGATGACGAAACCTAAAACTCTGTCGAGTACAATTTTTCGACCTAAAACTGCAATGAGAACACCGGGTTCATGTCGAACTCGTTCAAAATTCTCATGTTATCCCTTTAAACAGGAAAAGTCACACATATGTGACGCGCAGAAATTTTCCATTTTATCCATAGCTTTTGGTATAGTAGGCGTTCCATCCGTTGATGTGATCTATCCGTTGCAATTGCAGTCGAAATTGCTAAAGGTGTTGTTCGATCCATAGCAAAGTACCCATAACTTTTCACGAAAATATCCATAAGTTTTCAAAAAAAATTTGCAAAAAAAAAAAATATCCATAGCAAAAAAAAAATATCCATAGCAAAAAATATTCGACACAACGTTGTCGGTCATTTTTAATCTATCCATAGCTCTCATTTTGTACTGTCGGCGCTTCCTCTTCATCATTGTCGGCTGGTCGGCTTAATTCTATCCATAGCAACTGCTATGGATACTTTTCCCAAAACCTACGGATAAAACACTATGGATGGAGCTACGAATTTTTTTTTTAAAATTGAAATTTTTTGCCAAAATTTACAGATAAAAATAACACTTTAGTTCGAAAAATTTCGAAAAAAATTCCAACCGATTTTTCATTCCATCCACTGGATTTCATCCGTTGCGCAAAAATTTTCGCTTCTCGCTATGGATAAATCCATTCCTGTTTATAGGGTTATCGACATCGGCCCATGTAGATGACGATGGAAGAATCACGATGAAGTCGACATAAATTATGTCGGCTTCATCGCCTATCATCGACATACGAACTCAACATTGCCCGATGACGATCTCATTTCGTGATTGGCGCCAAAAACGCCAATCACCGGTTTAGCGGATATCCTTATTTTATTGGGTTTTACGAAACCTTATAATGGGGATTACGAAACCTACGAAATACGAAATACTTTTATGATATTTTTACGAAATTTTAGGTAACGAATATTTTTTCAAAATTTTAGATTTCGTAAA
Source organism: Epsilonema sp. ZAB3_2 (assembly GCA_030247985.1). Lineage (NCBI taxonomy): Eukaryota > Metazoa > Nematoda > Chromadorea > Desmodorida > Epsilonematidae > Epsilonema > Epsilonema sp. ZAB3_2. The sequence goes on from JASAMW010004560.1 coordinate 9,375, forward strand.
ACCCCATGTAACAGTTTCGTAAAACCCAATACATAGGGGAAAATAAATGTAGGGATTTGTAGGGATAATAAAGGGATGAAACACGGGACAATGCCTCCTCGTTTTTGTTCGTTCACACGTAGCCCATTCTTTTTAGCAAAGAACAACGGCATGGGAAGAAAACATTGCCTTGAGTTGTCTGCATTTACTTTGGTACCATTCGTAGTAGAGATGGGCCGAGACTGGATTGTTGCTGAAAACGAGACCGAGACTTAGAATTTTTTCCGAGACCGAGACCGAGACCGAGATTAGGGAATTTTGCCGAGACCGAGACCGAGATCGAGACCGAGACTAAGTATTGGTATAAAAACTTATGGCATTTCGTTTTCATATTTTCCGATGGTCGTTTTCTATAAGAATAATACTTAATGGCAAAAACAGTGGTAAATAGGGGGCTAACTTTTATTTGCTACCTTTACTTACATGCTCGCTAAATAAACTTGGCAATTTTTGCCAAAATTTGGCAAAAATTTTGCCAAAACTTGTTGGCACATTTTCGGCTGTTACTGCTGTTGGCAAAATTTTGCACAGTGTTGGCAATTTCAACTTGCCAAAGTAAAGTAGGCGTTCCTTTGTGCCAACTCTTTGGCAATATTGAGTGTGCCAAATATTGGCAATAATGATTGCCAAAAAGTTTGCTATATTCTGCCAATCGTTGGCATATAATTTTATTCATGTACAACAATGGTATCCAGAAATGATACAAACAGTAAAAGCAAGCTACATACATACATGCACTGCAGAACATGGGTGATGATCTCAGTGGCTGAAGGTATCACATCACCTACAGTATAGCTTAGCACAAAAAAGCATTGCATCAAAATACAACTGGAGACTACCCTGTATAATACGAGCACACGCACGGTGCATACAGGTAAATGTACTTTTGTTGGTACCTACATATACATACACATGCTATCCATCCTGATTCTGATATGTCTATCAGAAAAGATCTTGTTTTACATGACGCGTCCCGTACTCATCGGTATTTTACTTTCTTGCATTTTGTATCCATATTTGCAGAACTGTCTTCATATCCAGTCTTTATAAAAGATCCAGAAATATCGTCTACCCAAAGTTTTTCAAAGTGTCATAAATCACACACTTTTCTGAATGGAATCGTCTCAAACAAGCTTGCTTTGCCTTGTGACTGTTCTTTCATCGATATTGAGTATTTTCCTGGACGATATTTGGAAGTACCAAATGATAGACATGGTGTAAATGTTCAAGGAGGACTGGAAAAGTGGGTGAGAAAATGTGGTGATAAACTTGACAGGTTACGAGATGCATGCAGGCTTCACAAACAGAAGGATACACACAGCTCAATTTTTTTTTCTGGTTGGCGGGATAATTTTCAAAAAAAGTTGCCAACTGATGGCAATTTTTCTTACTTTTGCCAACCTAGCTTGCGGTGTGCAAAAAAGAGTCCAGACAAGATCGCAACCAATCTCATTGCCACACGAGTTGGCAAAGCAACAAACTACCATAAGGATTAGCGAGTAAACCGTATTGCAGTTTTTTTTTTTTTTTAGTGGTGGGCCACTGGAAATCTCCGTGGAAATATGAATGCTTGTGGGACACCGAGACAATCTAGTCTCGGTCTCCACCTCCCAATGACCTAAGAGGTTTTCCCGAGGAGCCCGAGAATTTGAAAATTCTAAAGTCGAGACCGAGAGACCGAGAGACCGAATTCCCTCGGCCCCATCTCGTAGTCATCATGCAGCTTTGCTTGTGAGCTGGACAAGTGGGCGAGTGCAAGTCAAAGGCCTAGGTTCCGCGGAATTCCAAGTTTGGAATTGTGGGACGCAATACCTGGCAGTTGCTGGGTCAACTGGCCCCTGCCATTCGGTGTTTGGGTAGATTGGTGGGGAGTGGACTAAAGGTTAGGT